>BQNB010005996.1:0-99512 GCA_026074375.1 Tanacetum coccineum
CGACTCGGACTCTAAAGCAATTTGATGTGAAATGATATTCCGAACAACTTTTTAGTTTTGCCCGAGACCTAGAAACGAGCCGTAAAGGGCTAAAACAGCACCGCAAACATTTAACGAACAACACACAACGCGGACACACAAAAATAATTAAAATTGTTTTTAGTTATCAGTATTTATTTAATAAAAATATTAAATAAATTATTCATCATTTCATTTTTAATTAGAAGCATTGTTGATAACGTGAATACTCGAGCTTAAATCCATTTTTATTTCGGACGAGGCAAAACCGGTTCGCAAAATGAATAACAGATATTTTATTAAATGTTATAAAATATTTATGAAATATTATCAAGCGAATACTCATTTTTATCAGAAAAATGATTTGAAAAACAATGGCGCAAGTTTCGTGCGTTGAATCATTCGTTAAGCCGCTCAAATGAGTCCCGAACCAATATATTATAAAAGTTTCCCAAAACTTTCACTTTTGGTCCCTGCAAAATATTTACAAAACAAACCCCCAACTATTAAACATATTACATTTTAGTATTAAAGTTTTATATATATATATAATTTATATATTAAAATTTCATTTCCATCTTTTATATAAACACACACACTCTCATACTACTCTCTCTCTCTCCCATTTATTTTCGGCAGCTCCTGCTGCCGCCGGCCACCACCTCCGGCCGCCGGAAAACTTTTTCGGCCGGCTTTTCCGGCGAAGACCAAAAAGGTTCCTCATTAACGGATCTACCCGATCCACCACCCCACTCGCCCCATGCGTCACTGCCACCACCATCGTCATACACCATCATCATCATCATCATCATAATACCATCATCATCACTACAACTTACAGCAAGGGGTGTTTGTTTCGGTATAAAACCACCATGAAGGTGGTTTGGTTCGGTGGGCAGCCGCCACCATGGGGTGGGTCGGGGTGACAGCCACCGAAGAGGGAGTCGGGTTAGGTGTATAGCACGCACAAGGGTGCGTTTGTTTGTCAACAGCCACCCAAAGGGGTGTGTTTTGGTTCTTATAACACCGAAGGGTGTGTTGGGTTTATTGTTTCACCAATCGAGGGTGCGTATGTATGATTTTGCACGAGTTAGGGTGCGTTGGTTGGAGCCCCGCACAAGGGTACGTTCGGTGTGGGTTGTCACCGAAAAGGGGTGTTTGTTGGTTGGTTTAACAGCCGCATAGGCTGTTTGGGATAGCGGGCCCGTTTGGTTAGGTCTAACAACAAGAAAGAGGTGCGTCGGGTTTGTGATAACACCACAAGGGTGGTTGTTTCGGGTGGTCAGCCACCAATTGTGGGTTTGTTTGGTTATAAAGACAAAGGGATGTGTCGGGTTGGCTGCAGGACAGCTTAGGGCGTGTTTGGGTTGGTTTGGGTTATAACACAAATGGTGCGTCCGGGTTGGTTTCCGAATAGCCGCCTAAATAGGGTGCGTTTGGTTTGAGACAGCCGGGGACCGCCTGGGGAACGTGTGTGTCGGGTCGTGGGTTGCAACAAAAGGGATTTGGGATTGGTTGTTGGTTTGGCTGCGGGAACGGCTGCGGGGACAGCCGGGATAGCCGGGGACAACCACCCACATTAGAGTGTGCCGGGTTTAGGCTGTAGGACAGCCGGGGGGAGGGGACAACTGGGATGTTGTCGGGTTCGTTTGGTTTTGTAACACGGGAAACGAGTGCGTTTGATTGTGTTGACACCGAAAAAGGGTGCGTTTAATTTAAAATTATTTAATTGTTTCATTTGATTGATCGGACAAATTAAAATGTGATGAAACATATTGAAACTTGCGCGGTCTAGTATAATACCTTTAACAGCCACGCACAAGGGTGCGAATGGGAGCATTCTAACTCGAAACAATCTCAAAGGTTTGTTTGGTTTAAGCATAACAATAGATTAGAGGTAGCATCTATTGGTTAATAATATCACGAGGGTGCGTATTGGCTGTCCATCAGCCGGTCGAGTGCGTGTGTTTTGGCTGTACAAACAGCTGTAGCAGCCGGGGATTTACGTATTGTATGATAAATCAGACAAAGAAGAGGTAGCAGTTTGTGTTGCACTACTAATTAATTCGATTATTATCATTATATATATCAATGTTATATGTGATGAAAATCTTAATAGAAACCTTGCCGACGTCAAAAATATAAATATGTATTAAGAATGTAAAACGGGATTGATATTAAGGCTATTAATCCATGACGAAGACACATTTTAGACGAGTTTTGGAACTAAAAACGGACTTTGCGCGGTTTGTAACAATATCATTAAGAGCAAAAAATGGAACACAAATGGGAATTTGAGGATTCGAGACTTGAAAGTTCAACTTTGGTTATTCAAATATAACAAATTATATTTTATACGGACGTTTTGATTAATAAAAAGCGGACTTCTAACTGCGCCATTTAAACTAAGAAACTGAACGAGATCGACAATATACACTTTAGTAGAACAAATATGTATATTAATTAAAATGATGTAAAACAATTAAAATGGCTAAGATTTATTAATTAACGATTTTGAGTCATATTTCGAGTCCAGTATTCAGCCATTCCGGCTAAACATCAAAGGTTGTATCGGTAAAATGACATTTTTACTTTGCCGCGAGATTGTCTGTTTGAAAATCAAGACATAGATGGGTCAAACTAAAGGTCGTTTATGATATCTATTATCTATCAATAATTTATTATTAAGAACATTGTTCGGGTCTTAAACAGAAGAAACACTAAAATAGTAACTATCTATTAATAATTAGAGATAAGTTAGTTATTGGACGTGAAGAATAAGTATATTATAGCATATAATAATACTAAGGGGTTTAAGGTTAAAGACGCAGCCAGTGAGAATTTCTCATCACATGTTCTCTCTAAGTAGTCTATTAAACATATTAAAAAATAAGTATGTATTCCGCGTGTAACGATGTACGCATACGATTGGTGCGTATATATGATTAACGTATTATAATCAACGACATTATAATTTTTAATAGGGTCTGTGCCAGAGATCGTTGCAGATTCGATTGTGATTTATTTGATAATTGATCGTGGTTCTATTACAAATCAATGTAGAGTTTCATAGCCTCATGCTTTTCATATTTTTGAATACTGATTTATATAAACTGCGAGGAGGATAATCATGCTTTGTCTACAATTCTTATACTTACTCGGTCTTATCTATATAACACATGTGATTGTTTAACAAGGATATATGTGAAGTTTATAGCCCAAAGTTTACTGTTTTACATATATTTTGGTGGTGAAAGACATGACTGTGTTTACAAATGCATTTACCATGATTGATTACAAAATTAAGGTTTACATACTTAGTTGCATAGCTCGCTATGGATGACATTATTATGACTTCATATTTTTGGCACAAATGCATACCTATTACTTTTGAAATAGAATTGTCGGATTACGATTGATATGAGCGCGGCTGCGAGGCCCAGAAAAACCATACATTAACTGCCCGGGATATTCTTGAGGGAATACCCATGATACGGGAACACAGTATTTTGTATCACGCCAACTTTGGGTACATACAAGTCTGACGTCCAGCAGACATGAACTGTGAAAATGCACTTCGGAGGGTGGAGCGCGATGTTTATGGAATAGATCTATTCGGTGTGGATCACCAAAGGCGGGGAGGGAAGTTATGAGGGATGTGGAGAGCGTGTCGAGAGTGATTAAGCTATCGCCGGTAACAACATTATAGCGTGATGTCACACGCGATGATATAAAAAAATAGATCTATTCGGAATTGACAACCCCCGTTCGGGTGACTATGCTATCACTAGGAAGAAACGTTATAACATGCTCGCAGATATGTATGGGACTAATAGGGCCCCCGACAATACATAATTTGTAATTATGGTGAACAATTAAAATTGTCTAAGCATTATTTATAAAAAATGCTTGGATAAAGATAAAATTGGTTACATTTTGTGACCTTAAAATTAAGCCATAGCATTCTTTATAATAATCTTTGGGATAAATTTGTACAATTTCTGGCGGTGACAATTACAATTAACCATGCATTCGTTTATAAAATACTTGGGATAATATTGGTACTATTTTGTGACATAAAATATTTCGTGCATCTTTGATTCAAAACGTATTTTACCAGGATGCGGTGAATGACACCCAGTGACAGAAATTATAAATTTTGTCTTGAAACTTTACATTCATATTTTAATACTAATACGTATGAACTCACACACTTTGAATGTTAGACAACATATTTAAGCAACGTTATTTCTCAGGTGAATTAGAGATTGACTTGATATTAGATGTGCATTGGATCTTACAATCAAGTTTTTCATAGTGATGCAATTATGGGACAAACTATTATTTTGATTTCAGAAAAATCAACGAATTGTTTAATAACAAACGACACTTTAGAGACGTTCATCTTGTATACTAGCGCTGCGTATTATGAAGTAGCACCCTATGTGATATTCCGTCTCGTTGTTATGATTTTTGGCGGGGGTTAACATGTATCTAGCGCTGTGTATTATGAAGTAGCACCCCATGTGGTATTCCGCTGCGTTGTATGATTTTTGGGGGTGTTACATTTTGCGGTTGCTTCATTGAGTTTATGATAGTCGATGCATACTCGCCAACCCATAATGGTTTTTGGTGGTACACGTTCATCATTTTTGCTGGTGACAACTATAATACCACCTTTCTTTGGTACACGGTGGATAGGACTAACCCAAGGACTATCGGTAATTGGATAAATTATACCGGTATCCAAGAGTTCATGATTTCTTTTTTAACAACTTCTTGCATGTTTGGATTTAACCTTCTCTGTGTTTGGACAACGGGTTTCTTATCATCCCGAAGTTGTATTTTATGTTTGCAGAATGATGGGCAAATACCAGGAATGTTTGTCGTTTTCCAAGCAAAGGCTTGCTTGTGCTTTTTAAGAACAGATATGAGTTTGTTTTTCTTTTCTTTGGATAGCTGAGATGATATGATAACAGGAAGAAAAAAGGGTTCTTCCAGGAATACATATTCCAGATTATCAGGAAGAGGTTTAAGTTCGAGATCCGTTGGAGGTTCTTCAAGAGATGTTTTGATCTTAGAATCAGTATTGATGGTGATTTTTTCAAATGGTGGATCTTCGGTGTTGGATTCAGAGTCAGAGTTTCATCGGTGGTAATTGCCATGAATTCATCAAATTCAACAAAGATTTCTTCTTCGAGATGGGTTCCATCGATGGAATGAAGAATTTTACTACCTTCGTCTAGAAGAGCTTCAAAATCTTCTTTTAAGATTTCATCGATTACATCGAGACTGAAACAGGTATCATCGTTCGAATAAGAGTGTTTCATCACAGAATCGATATTGAAAATCATTCGTTCAGTTCCAACTCCAAGGTTGAGTTGTTTCTGTTTAACTCGAATTACTGCATCAGCAGTGTGAAGAAATGGTCGTCTTAAGATGAGGGGAACTTTACTATCTTCTTCCATTTTAAGAATAACAAAATTAGCAGGAAAGGTGAATTTACCAATTTCAACGAGCATATTTTTAGCTATTCCAACAGGGTATTGAAATGATCTGTCGGCTAATCTTACGCTCATTTTGGTAGGTTTAAGAGTTTCGAGAGATAATTTGGCATATAGCGAATATGGCATAAGGTTAATGCTAGCACCAAGGTCGGCTAAGGAATTGCAGGAGAAAGTTTTGTTGAATTTACATGGAATAAGAAAACTTCTGGGGTCTCCGAGATTAGGTGGAACTTTGTTTTGGATCATCGCTGAACTTTCATCGCTTAAGAAAGCGGCAAAGATTTGTTCAATTTTGTGTTTGTTGCTTATAAGTTCTTTGAGAAATTTTCCATAATTAGGCATTCCGACCAAGACATCGATAAGAGGCACATTGATTCGAACTACGCGGATCATGTTAAGAAATTTTCCGTATTGAGCTTCCATTTTTTCTTTCCTTAAACGTTGAGGATACGGGATTTTTAATTTATATGGTTTGGGTAATGGAGTTTCCTTGACTAGTTTTAGATTTTGAGTTTTCGGTTGTGGTGTGGATTCTTCGTCTTTATCATCACTATCGAAGTTGATAGGAGTTTCAGAATCATTTTGTTGATCATTTGGGTTAACTGGTGGGTTGTAGGATTTACCACTTCTTGTGAATATGGCATTTACGTGCTCATTGCGAGATTGTGGTAGTTGGTAGGCTTTAGAATTATGTCCTTTTGGGTTTGGTTGAGTGTTGCTAGGAAGAGATCTAGAAGGTCAACCAGATTGCTTGTCAGCAAGTCTGTCGAACTTGGTTTCTAGATTTTGAATTGACGCTTGATGATTTTTAGCTACGGTTTCGAGTTGGGTTTTGAGATCCATGAATGTTTCTTATACGAAAGCGTTGGTCGATTGCTGAGATTTCATGAAATCGTTGAATTGTTTTTGAAGATCATAAGGTTTGTCATCAGTATTGGATCGATAGTTGTCTCGGTTATAACTACTTCGTTCGTTTGAACGCCAATTATCGCGATTAAAGTCTCGGTCGCGGTAATTATTGTAAAAACGAGTTTTACGAAACGTTTGCATGAATTTAGCTTCTTCCTCACGGGACATAGGCATATCATCTTCATAAAGATTGGGTTTAGTTTTTTTAGCATGGTTTTGGAGTTCTTTATACTGAGCATCCATTTTCAGGGTCATGGCATCCATTCGGGCCATAATTTTGTCAGTATTAGAATTACTGCTGCCTTCATCGGTGAAAGCAACGGTTTTCTTAAGAGATGTTTTTGTTTTTTGATTTTTAGCCCAGTCGAGCTTGAGTAAGACTTTATTTTTGAGAAGCTGATAAGCTTGATTTGTTGTTTTATAGAGGAAAATACCACCAGCCGTGACATTTAGAACTTTTTGGGTTATTTTGCTTAGACCATGATAGAAGATTTTGAGAATGTTTCCTTTGGACAGATTGTGACCATGACAGTTTCAGAGCATTTCCTTCATACGAAGCCAAGCGTCGGTTAGAGATTCGTTTTCGTGTTGAGATAAAGCTCGGATTTCTCTGAGGAGTCGATCGAAAAGAGCTGGGGGAAAGAAACGGCTAATGAAAGTGGTTCAAAGTTCATCCAATGTTTTGATAGTTCCTTCGTTGAGTTCATCCAACCTTGTTTTTGCTTCCCCAGTAAGGGATAGGGGAAACATCATTAGGCGGACGGCTTCATTCTCAGTATCTCTGTATTTGAACATATCGCAGATTCTGAGGAATTCGTAAATGTGTTTATGAGGATCGGTTTTGGTTCTACCATCGAATTGGTTTCCTTTGAAAAGGGTCAAATGGTTACCTTTGATAGC
The DNA here is from genome assembly GCA_026074375.1 of Tanacetum coccineum. NCBI lineage: Eukaryota > Viridiplantae > Streptophyta > Magnoliopsida > Asterales > Asteraceae > Tanacetum > Tanacetum coccineum. The sequence continues at coordinate 7,335 of BQNB010005996.1, forward strand.
AAATTCGTTTGCGGTTTCAGGAATAGTGATTGCGGAACCAGGTGTCAGAGCGACAACATGGTCAACAGCCCACATGGGTTCATCATCCATTGGATCGTAATTTCAAAGAATATAAAGGAAGTAGTTGATGTTAAGAACTGGCGGGTAGACAATTCTCGGGTGTTGTGGTGGATTATTTCTTTGACCGTATGGAAGTCTTCTGTTTCGTCGGTGAAGTCTTCGATTCAGAGTACGTTCGGGTTCAGGTAATGGTTCAAGTAGTTTAGAATTAGAAGCATGTGTATGCATCCAGGAGAGAAATTGTTCGGGTCAGTTTGCCAGAAAACTATACGGCTATTTTTTAAAAAGAGGGGGTTAAAGAAATTTTCCAGATTTTGACTACAGAACAGCTAAGAAATTCTCGGCAGCGGTGCCAAAAACTTTGATGTGTTTCAAAAGCTTTAATTTTATAAGACTAAAAATACCGGATAATTGTATGGAAACACACGGGTAAAAGTATAACCCACATATGCAGTATAATTTTTTAGGTAAGACCAGATCGTCCACAGAGATTAGAGTAGTGTTCAAATAATCAGAAAGAAAATATACTTTAACAATTTTAAAAATAATTTTTACTTTACCAATGATAAAAGGTATGACTACTCGGATAGTTGAAAAATAACTTATAATTGTTGGAAATGATTTGACCTCGAAGATGGGGCATTAATTTATAACGACGATTTCTCGTTAGAAAACATTTTTAGAAATCAACTTGTTAACTTAAGAATTATATTTAGGTAACCAGACCAAATGTGTCACTCAAATAATCCAGTTACTATTATATCAAAGCATATTTTGTTTATCAATTTACAAAAGTAGATTTCTGAACACAGACGTTAAAGACCATAGACAAATCTTTAAAACCGCATAGATCATAACGGGTCTTTCGACCTAAACCGATATGATTATATAATCTAAGTTGATAAAGTAAAAAATAGATATAGATGGGACTATGGGATATAACAGGGTTTGCAACATAAAGCTTAAGGGATTAAAGCGGTCAGATCATACCAAACACTTATTCATTATCGTAACCTCACCGAAGTAGTCATGAGAGATTTGCCTCTCATGGCTAAAGGAGTCATAAACAAAAGTATCTCATTTACATAAATTTTCCCATTATTTCATATTAACATAGGTAAGAAAAAACTTAGTCGTCTTGATCGTTAGATCTTTTTCTTCAAGGGAAAAGGTATTTCTTGGTGTTTTGGTGAAAAGGGGAAGGATATGTGTGTGTAGAATAAGATAGGTAGTGGGAAATGGGTGTGAGAGGAATGAATTGTTTGAGAAATTCCGTCTCAATTTATAGGCAAATTTTGGTGAAAAGTGCGGCGCACTTACAAATAAGTACGGCGGACTTGTGAGTTAATACGTAGCATTTAACGACTTTTACTGGAAGTGCGGCGCACTTACAAATAAGTGCAACGGTTTTAAGGAGTTAATGCAGGTGCATTTAATGGACTTTAATTCTTCAATCTTTGGGAAAATGTGCGGTGCACAATTTTGTAAGTGCGGCGGTGTTTGAACTTCAGAGGAAAGTGCGGCGGACTTCTTGAATTTTGGCTAGAAATCTTTCTTTTCTTGTATTTGCCTCCCAAAGTGTATAGATTCTTGAGCTTGGGTCTTTAGAGTCTTCAAGTGAACCTATAAGCATTTTAAGCTTAATTAAGTATCGAAAGTTCACGAGAAATGATCAAATATATATAAATAACGCCATAGAAAACATGTATAATTTGGGCGTTATCATGCTCCAAGAACTGTTCCGGCTACTCAAGCACCTCAAGTTCTTCAGACTCCAATGACAACTACAACTACAGCAGACACCACCCCGACACCAACAAATTCATCCTCTCAAGCAAAAACTATTCCAAGCACTTCACAAAATGTTGACAAGCTCGAAATACAACAACAACGTGTTTAGCATCAACCCGCAACAATTACTGAGAATGTTCCGAATGCTATGTTCGATGACAATTCATTTGTAAATCCTTTTGCTACTCCATCCACAGGTGCTGCTGAATCATCATCTTCACAATATGTGGATCCATCAAACATGCATACGTTTTACCAACCATACCCTCATGAATATCAGTGGACTAAGGATCACCCTCTGGAACAAGTAATAGGAGAACCCTCACGACTAGTTTTGACAAGAAATAAATTAAGAACAAATGGTGATATGTGCATGTATGCATTAACGGTAAGCACAATGGAACCAAAGAATGTCAACGAGGCTATGACTGACCCTGCATGGATTGAATCAATGCAAGAAGAGCTTCTTTAGTTTAAAAGGCTTGATGTATGGGCGTTAGTTCCTCCTTCGGATAACATAAAACCTCTTACTTTAAAATGGTTATTCAAAAACAAGCATGATGAAGAGAACATGGTCATCCGAAACAAGACTCGTCTGGTTGTGAGAGGGTACCGCCAAGAGGAAGGAATAGATTTTGAAGAATCCTTTGCTCTGGTTGCTTGAATGGAAGCTATTAGGATTGGCATATGCTGCACACAAATCGTTCAATATGTTTCATATGGACGTGAAGACTGCATTCCTGCATGGTACGCTAAAAAAAGACGTGTGCGTGTGTCAACCTGAAGGCTTCATCGATGCTGATCATCCGATCCATATCTACAAGTCAAAGAAGGCACTATATGGGTTAAAGCAAGCACCAAGGGCATGGTACGATGAATTATCATAGTTTCTCCTACATAATCACTTCTTTAAAGGCACAGTTGAACCAACGTTGTTTATAAGGCGCTTCGACGACGACATCTTAGTGGTATAGGTCTATGTTGATGATATTATCTTTGGTTCTACATACCCTAGGTATACCCAACTATTTTTTGACCACATAAAAAGCCGCTTTGAAATGTCAATGATAGGGGAAATAATGTTTTTCCGTGGTTTACAAGTTAACCAATCCCCCTGTGGCATCTTCATAAACCAGTCCAACTACGTGTTAGAAATCCTTAAAAAATATGGAATGGAATCTTGTGATCCCGTTGGTACTCCAATGGAGATCAAAGACAAGCTTGACCATGATCAAAATGGGTCTCCAGTCGATGCAACGAAATATCGTAGCATGATTGGTTCCCTAATGTATCTTACGTCTAGTAGACCGGACATTGTACATGCTACTTGTTTATGTGCTCAGTACCAGGCTATGCCAACCAAGAAGCACCTCAAGGAGTTTAAAAGGATCTTTCATTATCTTCGGGGAACCATTAATATGGGTCTCTGGTATACGAAGGATTCTGGCTTTGAACTAACCGGATTTTTAGATGCTGATTATGTGGGATGTAAAGACACCTTCAAGAGTACTTTCGGTGGAGCTCAATTCTTAGGCGAAAAGTTGGTTAGTTGGTCCTCAAAGAAACAAGACTGTACGACACTGTCAACCGCGAAAGCAGAATATATGTCTCTATCTGCTTGCTGTGCCCAAGTCCTTTGGATGCGAACACAGTTAACAGATTATGGCTTTCACTTCAACAAGATTCCTATCTATTGTGATTCAAAATCTACCATAGCCATATCCTGTAACCCGGTACAACACTCGAGAACAAAACACATCGACGTCCGCTACCATTTCATAAAGGAATACGTAGAAAAGGGTACGATTGAACTGTATTTTATCAAAACGGATTACCAACTGGCCGACCTCTTCACCAAATCTCTTCTAGTAGATCGATTCAACTATTTGGTTCATCACCTTGGTATGCGCAGTTTATCTCCTCAAGAACTTGATCGTCTTGCAAAAATACAGTAATTCTTTGTATATATTCTATCAAAAAAACAAGATATAAAAATATATAACCAATAAAAGCAAAATACAAAATCAAAAATTTCAAAAATAAAAAAATAATCTTCTCTGACATGTCTCTCGACAATCGATAACATTCAAACGAGTGTTTTTTAAAATGCTTTCAAAACATGTCCTTTCACTTTTTCTCTACGACTTCTAAGTAAATGTCAGCTTGGGACTCGGACCTCAAAGAAAGGAAAATGTTCATTTATGTACATTTATCCTCAACAACGGGAAGTTCATACCTTCTTGGTCTTGAACAAAGTCATATAAACATTCAACGTTTTGAATGCTCAAGAGAAGTTCTAAGGAAATGATAATTAATACGATAAATCTGACATCGTTTACTTTTGAGCACAATTTTCCAAGACATTTTCAAAAAGAAATTTTTCAAAATCGTATGCTTAACACACTCCCACTCTAAGTTTTCACTCTATTCTATCATTGAGGGGAAGTATAATAATTAGTTCATTCTGCATGCACTCCTGTTCTCCCAAGACTTAGTTAGGCTCATATGAATTCCGGATAATAACTTGTTTTTAATTCACTAATTGTCAAAATTTGTAACCACATATGCAATTTTTGAGGGGGAGAATAGTGATTAAAATATGATCAATACGGACTAATAACGGATACGATCTTCAATCTATAAGTGTGTTCCTAAACCTCGCATGTGCAAACCACTTTTATAATATAGTGCATATGTGTAGGGGAGCTTTTTGGTAACTCTGGAAACACTCACTGTGTCTTAAATGATTTCTCAGACACGTTGATTGATTTTTATCAAATAGTTTTTTGGATCTTCATGGCAATAACCCAATGACCGGCCAAATGTTGTTACTCAAGGAGTTATAAGGCGGTACAGGTTAGGTATATTCGTTCCATGATCTAGCCAGAACCGAAGGGATCTACCCAGGAACACTCCATTAGATAGAGGAGAAGTCCTAGGTATGATTGAAAAAAGGAGTAAAGTGAGAATAAGGGAATAGTTCCGAATGAGATGGAGCTAGTACTGGAACATACCCAACAAGGTGCTAGTCATGAAGTCTCGGTAACCACTGAAGGGGTTGAAGAATGAAAAATAATTGTAAGGATAAAGGGTGAAAAGAAAGAAGCCTTTCATACAACCCTAGGCAGAAACTGGGTCAATACATAATCTATCGATAATCACAAAGATGATTCTAATATTGAAGACTGTCATCATGGACCCAATGATGAAATGCACAACCCTTCCTAGCCACTCAGAATCTCTCAAAATATTTCTATTTCATTTCTCATGGAGATCAACACGTTTCTATCAGCTTTCTCATTCCAAGACCGTTGCCTCCGTTTATCAAATAACAAATGTGAACTTATAGAGTATAGAGCCATGAAGATCTATCAAAAATCTCACTAGGACATAAATTCCAATATACAAAACGTCGTACATCATTATACAACATTTGGTATCAAAGAGTCCTACGCATTATCCTTGTGATAATTTCTAGAACATTAGAGTGATACTCTTTAGTATTCACAATGATGATGGAAATCCTTCTTGAGCCAACATCAAACAAGCTCTTGGTAGGTGACTTGCGAGTATCTATACGAATCAAGCTTGTGTTAATTGGATATCGATTTTGGTCCAGTATATGAATTGACGACTCAATCAGAAAGATACTAACTATCTAATTCACTCTTACTGTGTTGTCTGCTTTGAGACGCTCCGGTAATGAGAATGGCTAGTATAGCTGCGAAACCCTATCAAGGATATTCTTATGAATTCTACCTGATCACAAGCAGTACTTATACTGATTAATGGGGAACCGTGGTTATTATAATTGTATTTGACGAAGTAACAAAGACACTTTCGTCTATGTATGTTTATCACTAACCTATACTTGCAGGTTTCCCAGTGGTAGCAGCTTCTAGTCCATGACGAGTCAAGATTTAAGACCTCATGCTCAATCGACAAATATATATACATGATGAAAGATTAAGCACATGTTTCAAAGTCTTCCGCAATCTCTGATGTATAACACTCCCTAAAAGGAACATTTTTATTAATATGGCCGAACAATAACAAAGATATATCTCACAAATGCATCATGTACCATTCCTACCATGTTGTGGTACATGTAATCATGTTAAAGAAAATGTTGAGGGAGATTGTTAACAAGCTTTCAAGACCTTGAGCATGAGGGTGGAGACACAAGATCACAAGGCGGCATAAAGATTCAAGGATAAAGATTTAGAGATCTCAATAGTTAAGACAAATCAAGGCCAAAGACCACGATATCAGTATTTTGTCAAAGTATATCAAGTTAAAGATCAAGATCCATGATCACAAGCATGCAAAAGGAACTTTAAAGAATTCCCAAGACAACAAGGTTTCAAGACTAAAGAACGAAACAAGAAGTGAAGCATTATGCGCAATGACCACCCCTTAGGGAAGATTGTTAGACCTAGTTTTACGTGAAGTGATGGTCATTAAGACTCTCAACCCTTGTATTAGTCTAGTATATGTTCCCAGGAATTCTATACACAAATTAGGCCTGGTTACGGGCTTTAAAGCCCATTATATATCAAACCCGGCCTTGAAAGCCCACTTAAACCCAAGGCTGGCCCAAGTACATTACTATATAAAGCCCTCTTCTCATGTGGAGAGGGTGTTGCTCATTTTACTTTCATTAATATGTAGCCATTTTTCTTTGTTATTTTCTCTCTCTAAAACTTCTCTTGCTTTCTAGTTTTTCTTTGTAATTTCGTGTATTATGTGTGTGAAGTGATTAGCTAACAGTTGGCGTTCCCATAATGGTCAACTTCCCTTACATCCCAAACTTACATACTTTTACAAAAGTGGTGATATCGGCCACTTTTTACAAAACTATACATCGTTGATTTTAATCCACGAATAATCGATCCTTCCAAGAATTTCATCGGTTTAAGTTTAACGAACCTACTATAAAACTTCCTTCTATTTTTTGATTCATTTTCTATTTTTTTTCATTTTTTTCATAACATAAACCTCGGTGCAGTTTTACCGTCTTCACAATCATCATTTTTCCGGATAATTTTCTCTTCTTTAACACTTCTTCTTCGGACATAATACATAATCATGAAAGTAGCAAAATACACGAGCTACATATTTTCCCATTGCATTGTGCAATTTCCTAACCATAACAGAGATAGAAAATTTCATTTTGACACAGGAAATACAAAACTTTACACAAAAGCAACTAGCAACTTTGATAAAGTAGGCTTAATCTACAGGGTAGGCTAAGGTGTAAAAGTGTAACGAAATAGACATATGGTGTGAAAGACATGAATGGCTCAACAGGTTTTTCTAGGGGGTCTTACTCTTATGATGAGAGTAAGCAAAAGGGTTACACGGGATTTAACTAACCAGTGTAGTTAGTTAATTTTACAACATTTATGCTTTTTGGTGTATTCCTAAAAATTAACCAGTTAAAAATGTTTCTCCATCTAAATCCATAGTACTCATTGTTGTGGTCTCGAGTGATATACCAGGCCAAGTTCTAAAGTCCACTACATCACCGGCACAATAATTTTTTTGTGGAATTTTTAGTAAACATTTAGAAACGGAATAAGCTTAATCACAACTTGGCAATAAGGGTTATAGTGCGCGAGGTCATGTAACTAGTAATTTTTACAAAAGTTATGCTAGAAAAAAAATAAATTTGGCATAATTTAAGCACATTAGCATGTTATTTGTAAAAGAAAGGTCAAGTAGGCGTTCTAATTCTCCATCCCCCCACTTAGATTATACAACATCCTCGTTGTATAAATAAAACAATAAAGTAAATGGGAAATAGAATTAGAACAAGGAACTCCCCTGATATGTTGCTCGGGATGATTCTCCAATTTGAGTTCTTGAGAAAAAAATCTGTTGACGAGGCTTCCGGATGCTTCGTATGAGTTCAACACACGTCTTTTTCATAGTATACCATATCGTCGATTTCCTTATAGCAAGGTCTTGCATAAAAGATTAAAAGACAAATGTGTGATTCCTATCTCGGTTATACAATTGTAACATTTTTGAATTTAAGATCAATATTAGAACCGAGCTCTAAATTCTATTTCTAATTTTTATGGAATTTATTATTTTTATTTTAGCCGTTTTAACGAAAATCCTCGTTTTAGCTAGTTATGAATCGTGCCTCGAATATTTATCCATTTTAACGTTTGAGGAATCAATAATTCCATATTTTAGCTTCGAGAGCTTATTTATTTTTCATTTTAATAATTTTTGACTTTTATCCGTGTTTGGCCAAAATCACGTCAAAATAGTGTTTTTACAATTTTTAATATTTTAAATACGTATTTTAAAAACAAATATTGTGGTACAAATGTTTTAGAAAAATAAAAATAAAAATATAGTTTATAAACATAACATATAAACCAAACACCCTCTTTAATTGTTTTAGGCTCCATCAAAACTAGAAACCAAACACCTCCTTATTATATTTTTCCTCCTACTAAACTCAAAAACAAACACTCCTTTTCCCTATCTTTTTATATAAACTCTACACTTAATAAAAAAAAGAGGAAACCAAAGCCCAAGCCCACAAAGGGGCCGGCTCCAAACACCTCACAAATAATACATATGTCGACCCCTTTTAATTTTCTTCACTTCGTGATCCAACACAAACACAGAGTACGAGTTTTACTCTCCTCCCTCTCCCTATGCTACCATCGTCGACCATCACCACCCTCAATTCACCATCATTCGACAATTCTTACATCAAGAAATCATTAAAACATTGATCCTACAACCATTTAAAACACTAAAAACCAACATGAAAATAATTTTATTGAAGATCAAGAATTTATTGATTTCATAGGATTTTAATAACGATCAAGCTAAAAGAAGGCGAATACAAGTGTTTTTATAAAGATCTAAGTGATAAAGAAGATAAGGGTTAATTGATTTTTGGGTTGTTTCAGGTATTTCGTTGGTTCGTCCGAATACTAAACCCCTCAAGGGTTTAGTGTTTTTGATTTATCTCGATTCCAATTGCATTGTGAGCCATTTTCTTCTTATCTTAATTTGGTTTTAATTATATATGTGCATGCATGTTAATTTTGGATAATTAGGAATCCATGATTAAATTGTGAAAAAGAGGATTATTGGTTTATGAATGTTGTGGATGATCAAATAGGTTTATTAGAAATTATAAGTTAGTTTGAGAGTGTTGGATGCGAGTTTGATGCAAAATAATGAAAAATTGTGAAGGTTTTGGAACCCACATTTAGATCAGAATTTTTAGGTTAGTTTTAGCGAGATGAGTGTTGTTGTAATCTGGAATTTAAGTGTTTAGAAGGATAGGTGTCGCCCTAAGGATCGTTTTGATATAAGGATCACCTTGTAACTCTTAAAAACGAGAAAGTTATGGCCGTTTGTAGTTGGGAAATTTTTTCGGCAAAAATTCAGCACTTGACTGTTTTATGCAATATCTTAATAGATTTTCAGGACCCTATGATTAAGTGCTTCGAGTCTACTTTCCAACGAACTAGGCCTCAACGATTTTCAATGCTTAAAAGTGGGTCAAATGGGGTTTACAAGATTAAGTGTCAAAACAGTGTTTGCTGTCCAGAAACTCAGTTGTAAAGAAGTGCTGTGCAGGCGGGTCAAAACTTAATATTTTTCTACGAAATTTAAACCGAGTTTGGTCCATAAATAATTTAATTTCCGACAGAATATTTTCAGATAATAAACAATAAAAATAATCACAAATATGTTTCCTAAAGTATTTAAAATACCAAAAAAAATTAAATATACAACAAAAGAACCGTGATGTCAATTGTTAAATCGGCTCACCTTTAGATTACAAACTATAAGAGAGGTATAAGGAGGGTTGATCCAATGAACATCGACCCGAAAGGAAAATGTTTTTAACGCGCTTCGCGCTGACCCGTTCCTTCGCTTCTTTGTGAGTAATTTAGAGAGCTACCATGCACCTTTGATTTATCGGTCCCAAAATTATTTTTCTTGTTTAAAATACACAAAAAAATATTCAAAAAAATTCAAAAATAATTTTCTTAATCTCAAATTGTTTATTTCAAATGTCGTCATTCGAACAACGTAGTTGTTTCAGCTGTGGAAATCCAGTTGATGATCAACCTTGTCGATATTGTACTTGCGAACGGTGTGAATATTATAATAGAGGGGTACCTTGTTTAGGATGTAATTCGGAAGCTGAAAATTCATTCACTTATGAACCAACACCGTATTCTTACAATGATTCTCCAAAATTTTCCGACTACCCTCCACAATCCCTGTACGATACGTATTTTTGTGAGTTATGTGGGAACGATGCTCATTATGGTTACGATTGTCCACTTCAAGTTCCGTTTGTCTACGATCAGGACCCGTATTTCAATCAAAACTTTAATAATAATTTTTTACAAACTTCACCAAGTTTTCCACAATAATTTCCTTATTGTGAAAACTGCGGGGGTCCTCATGAGAATTTTCAGTGTCAACCGATGAACCAGAATTTCTACGTACCTAATCTTTGTTATAATTCTATTTCTTCTAGTTTTGACCAATTCCAACCCTCGCAGTTTCCCGTCATTCATCAACCTCCTCAAGAAACGAACACGGAAATGTTGCAAGCTATCAAAAATCTAATGAAAGCTATACAAGCTTTTTTAAAGAAGTATGATCAAATACCTCCTAAAGAAAAGAGTATGGCTTTATTGCTAGCTGAGGAGAGGTTTCTTAAAGTTAAGGGCGCTGTGGAAGAAGGGCAAAATCAACCAGAGAATGTACAAGAATTTCTACTTAAACTTCTTAATGATTTGCGAATTCTTAATAAAATGCAACTAAAACAAGAAGAGGAGGCAGCTAAAATTTGTACTCCATATTGGAAGTGTCCTATTTTTGTTGATGATGATGACGAAGAATATACTATTCAAGTGAGGAAATATTATAAGAATTCCCCTGATGCAATCACACCTGACTTTCACCCGACTTTTCGATTACGGACTCTCTCATAATGGAGGATGTGCATCTTGACACTATTTCGGAAACAGAATCGAACAAAGAATATGAGTCTAGTGTTGAGGACCTTAACCTAACCCCAAGTGAGTCCGAGGATTTATCTGAGGATTTATCCGATATTGAAAGTGAGTGTGATGTGACCGTTTGTGATGATTTTAGATTCTTCTACTCTCTATTTGATTCTTCCGACGATTTCTACCTCTAGTGATGCGAGTCATTTCTGATGGAGGGCGTTCCGAAGGGAAAAATTTCAAAATTTATTCAAAACCATCTTTTTGATGAAGATATCATTTCTACTATGATAGATCCTATCACTTTAATGCAGAGTCTAATCTTATAGAATCTTTACTTAAGCGAGATACTTCAATAATTTCTTCTCCTAAGTTTGATTCTCTTCTCGAGGAGTTCTCCGATGAACTCGCTCATATCGATTTGATTTCTACAGAAATTGATGAAGCCGACTTTGATCCAGAGGAAGAAATTCGTGTTGTTGAGAAATTGTTGTATGATAATTCATCTCCTTGACCTCCGAAAGAATTTAATTCTGAAAATTCTGATGCTGTAACTGAATCTTTCTCTCCATATCCTATCCCCGTTTAGGGTAGTGACTCACTTATGGAGGAGATTGATATTTTTCTTGCTCCGGATGACTCAATACCACCGGGTATTGAGAATGACGACTATGACTCAGAAGGGGATATTCTTGAAGAATTGCTTAACAATGATTCCCTGAAGAGTATGGTAAAAGTTTTCGACCCTGGGATTTGGGAGATAATTTGTTTCTCTAATATATGTGAAATTACCCTTTGAGGATCGCCATTATCTTTCCTTCACATATGTTATCTGATTTTTTCTTCCTTATTTCACCTATCCGGTGGAATATCCTTTCTTCTCTCCTCCAGGAGTGAAGACACCATTTTTGACCCTGGCATTCCCATTTTTAGTCTTGAGCCGGTGGTATCTCATCGGAGTGAAACTTTCATGTGCTTCAATGTTTATCTAAACATCTTGAATGAAAGTCCGATGGAGATTTTCTCTTCCATATTTTTCTTCCCTAATATATCGATAATATAAGGAGAGTCAAGCTAGAGAGTCGCACAAAAACAAGCGCTTCTCGAGAGGCAACCCGTGTCTTTTCTTCTTTCTATTTTCTTAATAAATAAGGGTGTGATTTTATAACCCAAGTGTGGGGGCGTGCTTCTTTCTTTGGTATGTGGTTTCGTTTTTGCAGGATTCCTTAAGATCAAGAAGACCCGTGCTTGTTTTCAATCCTCCAATCATCCGGTCTTCGATATTTTGCTTATTTTGGAATCCTTAATCCTGATCATGTATATATATTGTTTTTCCCCTTTCACACTTGGAATTACTAGCATTTGCCTTTTTTGTTCCTAAGTGTGGAGGCAAAACCTGACATTTTTGAACATTGAGGCCAATGTTCCATACCTGTGCCTATATGTGTTCCCACGCAACCCCATTTTGACCAAAATTTTAAAATTTTATTGTTTTATTATGATATATATAAAAAAAATAAAAAAAAGGAAAAAATGATGAAAATATAAAAATATATAAATAAGTAGGCCCGTAGAATTAGGTAGCTTTTGACTTGACCGAGTTTTACACTCTAGCTTTACCCTTAGCTTTTGAGACTAAGCGTTTGCTTAACTTTAAAATTTTGCAAAGAACGAAAAATGATAGAGTTTTATATAAGTTAGATGCTAAACATGGAGTAGTTGGAACTCTTTAGAGCTCATAGAGGTTAATTGTGGCTTTTTGCTCCCATCAGCTTACTAAACGCTATATAATTGTGAATAAATAAAGTTACTTTAGGTTTTTGCGATTCTTAGTTTAAATCACTTCGTAGAGATTCCTTCTGGTGAAAGTAAGGTACACATCGAGGTTTTGTCAGTGTTGCGGGGAAATAGGCTACTGTCTCTTGCCGGCTCACAACCGATGTGGCAGTTGTTAAAAGACCGCAGGACTTGAAATTTGGCTAATAATAATAAAAGTTATGTAATAAACCGAAGCCGAAATAAGACCACTACCTCTTGCCGGCTCACAACCGATGTGGTAGTCGTTTAAAGGGTGGAGGTAATAATAATAATAATAAAAACTATGGGCTGATAAAGGTTTACTGTCTCTTGCCGGCTCACAACCGATGTGGCAGTCTTCAAAATAAGGCACATAGTTATAATAATCCGAGACTGATAAAAGTTTGCTGCATCTTGCCGGCTCACAACCGATGTTGCAGCCTTCTAAAAGGTCGAGGAAATTACCGAGGTCGAAATAAGACTCCTGGACCATGGTCGGCTCGCATACCGATGTGGCAGTTGTTTAAAGGACCGAGGTTTAATAATGTTGCAATAATAATAAGAATAAAGCTAAATTTCGACTCCGGGGTTATCTAGATAAAGCCTCCGTCTCTGGACTCGTAGTTGAGTTGTTGGGGATTAAATAAAAAGGATAACCCCTAAATAATGCGAAATTAAAACCTTAATGTGGACCTTATTCTCACCATATCGACTCTTTAAGAAAGGATTTCAAACTAATTGTGGTCTAAACTGGGTTTACTTTATGAGAATAAGACATAATTTATTTGTCAACAATAAAAATAATAATAAAATACTTAGAGGATTTAGGAATAATAGGAGCGAAAAGTTAAGTGTATACTTACATAATTAGCATTTATGAGTAGTGTTAGCATCTAATCTTATATTTAACTGTGATTTCGTTTTAAGCTTAGTTTGGGGATTGTGAAAATCAAGGATGACGAACTCCCGTTCTTAAAGCCTTTTAAATAATTTTATTTAATTGTTATCTTAGTTTTTATCTATTAATGAATAAGTGGTTAAAACGGGGACGCTTTCGAAATAAATGATATTTGAACCTTCTTAATGGACCTTTTATGTTCTTGTTTGATTGTGAGGGGTCATAATTTAAAAGGGGATTTAATTATTTATTTCTGGGCGTGTTTTATTTACATTGCGTATGGGACCAGCAATGGCTTAGTGTGGGGGAATTTTGATGTGTGCTAAAACACACATCATTTGTACCCCGGAAAATGATAATAAACAGACTAAAACACTAAAATATAGATAAATATGTTGCAAATATGTTTGTATTGTGTTTTTATGCCTTACAGGTACAAAGGATTGAAAACAAAGCAAAAACGGTAATTTTCGGATGACTTTCGACGACCTTTTTACGTTTATCGAGGTTCAAATGAAGTCGTTAATATTCCTCAATCACACCATTGAAAATAGGACGAAATTACGAGTCCAACGGTACCGGCCATTCATATTTAAACCTTTTATCCCATTTTTGAACCTTTTGTTATAATGAACCCGGTCCAAGATTATTAAAGGTTATATATTAAATTTCATGTAATATTAATGAAGCTATACCAAGCTCAGTTGGTAAACTGAGTTGGGTTAAGTTTCGTTTCGAGAGGTCAGGGGTTCGAGTTGGGGTAAGGTTTATTACCTCATCCCATGTGGCACCATCACATTGGTCCACATGACAACCCGACCCGGCCCATGGCCCGACCCGAACCGGCCCATGACCCGGCCCAAAACCTGACCCAACCCGGACCTTGACCTAGCCCAAGACCCTACCTGACCTGGCCCATGACCTAGTTGGCCACCACCGTTGACCACCGGTTGACCACCGTTGACCGGTGGTCCGGCGGTGGTTGACCGGTGGTCTGGCGGTGGTTTGCCACCGTTGACCGTCGCTGGCCACTGTTGATCGCCGCCGTTAACCGCCGTTGACCGGTGGTCCGGCAGTGGTTCTGGTGACGGTGCCAGAACAGTGAACAGGTCACGTGGCACCACTTAGGTGGTGACACGTGGCAAACTAATCATTGAATTGCAGGTACAAGGTACTGTAGCAGGCAGGTACGAGGTTCGGGTATCGAGTATTCTAGAAGCTGACGTGGAGGCTTATGATTGGTGGATCTAAAATGGACAGTCTGTCAAATACTAGAATACAACTAATGATAAGCTTTGGTGCCAAATGACAAAAATACCCCTGGTTCAAGGGTGGTTATTGGTTGGATACCTTGAATGGACGTAAATACCCCCACCCACTTTAGGTTATATAAAGACACACGCAGCAGCTCATTTAGGAGTTGTTAGATTTTAGATTTATTTTTCACATAGTAGTAGTAGGTGTAGATTTAGGAGTAGAATAGTGGTAGCTTATTTTAGCTTATTATTGTAAAAGCTTTTTAGCTTATTCTCAACTTATTGTAGTGGCTTATTTTTTTTATGAATGAAGATTCTTTTTATTAAGGTTGGTTTTATTAATGCTTTTTATCTTAATGCTTATTTCTTATGCTTATTCTTCTACACATTTTTCTTTTGCTTATTTCCAAATAAGCTCATGCTTATAGCTTATTTTTGGATCCGATCTCTTAAGCTTTTATTCTAATAAGCTACTTCCATAGCTTATTTAGACTAGCTTATTTTATATTGTTTTTGATTTAGAGCTTTTCGAGTGAGCTTATTTTAGCTTATTTTCGATTGCTTATTTTTATTCAAGCTTATTTTTTATATATATATCTAATCCTTAAATATACCCGTCTCTTGTTCACTTGATTGAACACCTTGGTTTCGGGTGGATTAGATCTAAAGTTTTCATCTTTTTATTAGCTTATTGTCTTTAGAATAAAATCTAGCTTATTTTGTCTTAGTAGCTTATTATTATCTTGTTCATCTTAACCCTTGTTTGTTTTAATGTTGATGAAATCTATCCAACTCTTAGGCGAGGAGCTTATGGGTCTTTTAAGCTTATTTTACTACTAAAGTTTTAAGCTTTTTAAGTTTTTACTTAGCTAATTAGTGAATAAAGCTCAAAACTTTATTAGCTAATTAGTTATTTAGAATCTAATAAAGTTATAAACTTTAGTGTTTAATTAAGTTTACTAGATCGGGTGGTTTATATTCGTCTCCATTTTCTTCAATCGGGTTCTTCCTCCTTTTCCTTTTTCATTAATTTGTAGTTTTAGCTTAATTAGCTTAATATGTTTGTTATTATTGTTATGCTTATTATTGTTCGTTTAGTTGCCATGTTTAGCGAGTAGATTTTCTCATATGTTTGTTAAGTGATATTGTGAATTGAGAATTAAGTGAGGATTTGAAAAAGGGTTTAATTAATTAATAATTTTTGATTATTTAGATTTATAGTTTGAATATTTTAAAGGGCAAAATCCGGAAAAATAATTAAACTACACATCTAGTAATTAATATCTTTTTGGGAGATTTTTGTCATAATAAACCAACGTTGTGAGATAATTATATTTTCAAAGGAAATTAATTCGTTAATAGACATTAATTCACACTTAATGAACTTTTCACATCACTTAGCAAGCATTATCGTCTCTTAAATATCTTTTAGATCATTTAGCTTTAAATTTGGTAGTTTTATTATTAGTAATTCTAGTTTGTTAATTTTTTGTGATTAAAATTAGTTTTAAAACCAAAAACAAAATATTCGTCATTCAAGCATCAAACAAAACCCTTTCGTGGATTTCAAATTCATCTCTCGTCAGGATACGACATCCAGGAGATAAAATATTGTTTGTCCTCAAGAACGGGACACTCTCTATATTATTACTATTTGGTATTTAGAATATATATATTTTTATATAGACTAAATCATCAAATCAGTTTTTGGCGCCGTTACCGGCGAGGTGTGTTACGATTATCGTGTTTCGTTCGAAGATTAGTGTTTGAAGACCCTTCCTCGTGAAGTTATCGCTTTCAATTGTGAATATTTTCTTCTTATTATAAAAAATATAAAAATACAAAAATATTTTACACTTCTATTTTAATTTTCTTTTAAAATTAAAAAAAATACCAAAAATTATTTTCTTTATTATTTCTTATGTTCTATTTGAAAAATCTATAAATATTTTTCTTTATCCTCTTATCCGTTTAATTCTTTGACATGTCTTCGTATAACCATTTTGGTTGCTCGAGGTGTGGAGGTCCGTTTAACGGCGGAAATTGTCCAAGTTGTAGCATTGTAGGAGCCGGAAACGAGTTTGTCTATGACCCTAATCTTTTTCCTTACAATAATACACCTGACTTTTATAATCAACCTCCACAGCCCTCGTACGAGACATACTTGTGCGAATTATGTGGAAACGATTCTCACTATGGGTTTGATTGTCCGCCACGGTTCCCGCTTGTCTATAAGCAGGAACCGAGCTACAATAAAAACTTTAGTGATATTTATTATCCACAAAATTCACCAAGTGTTCCACAACAATACCTTTGTTGTGAAAACTGCGGGGGTCCTCATGAGACTTTTCAGTGTCAACCGATGAAACAAAATTTCTATAATTCTAATTCTTCCGGTTTAGACCAATTCCAACCCCTGCAGTATTCTGACATTCATCAGCCTCCCGAAGAGATAAGTATCGAAGGATTAAAAACAATGATGCAATCCTATTGTGAAATAATGAGTCAACGACGTGAGCAGGAGGCTATTCTTTTACAAAAGCAGGCAGGTCAGAAAGAACAAGAATTACTAGAACAAGAGCAAACAGTTGAGGAAAAACAAGAATTGTTAGCTGAAGAACAGGCAGCTAATCCTTCCGAGCCTTCACCCGTCTCATATTTTTACAATGCTGACTATGATAATATTAGCACTCTGTCTACTACTTATACTATTCATTTGACCAAAAGTGCTACTATTATTACTAATCCTTTCGAGCCTACGCGACGTATCTATCATAATCACAACATTTTCTATGATGGTGATGATAATGAGGAACTTTTTCCAGATGAAGTTAAAAGAATGCAACAAATTATTGAAAGGACTTCGATTGATGCAATCACACCCGTCTTACCAACTGAAGAACCCGATAACTCTCTAAGTATGGGAGACGAGCATCTTAATACTATTCTGGAAACAGAATCGAACAAATTAATAAAGTCTAGTGTTGAGAACCTTGTTCCAATCCTAAGTGAGTTCGAGGATACATCCGGGAGTGATAGTGATTGTGATTTACCTACGTGTGATGATTTCTCTCCCATTAACGTTTATGAGGAAAAATTCATGACTTTCTCTAACCTTCTTTTCGATTCTAATGACGATTTTACCTCTAGTGATGACGAGTCACTATCCGATGAGGACGTTCTGGAAGATAATATGAAAATTTATTCGAACCCTCTTTTCGAATTCGATGACGAATACATCTCTAGTGACGTAAATCATCTTTTGACGAGGTGTTAGAGGACATCGAGTGCAAGGATTCTTATGATTCCAACCTTGATGAGTCGACTTTGTTAGTCACACCTCTTTCCGATGCTAATGAAGATGAGTGTTTCGACCTAAGGGGCGATATTGATGAGATCGATGCTTTTCTAGATATGGATATTTCTACGGATATTGAGGACGGTTATCATGATTCGGAGGGAGATATAATATATCTTGAGAGTTTGCTTAATCTCTCTCCCGATGTATTGTTAGATCATGACCCGAGAATTTTAATGGATGAACTTGAAGATTTGAAGAGTATGGTAAAAGTTTTCGACCCTGGGATTTGGGAGATAATTTGTTTCTCTAATATATGTGAAATTACCCTTTGAGGATCGCCATTATCTTTCCTTCACATATGTTATCTGATTTTTTCTTCCTTATTTCACCTATCCGGTGGAATATCCTTTCTTCTCTCCTCCGGGAGTGAAGACACCATTTTTGACCTTGGCATTCCCGTTTTTAGTCTTGAGCTGGTGGTATCTCATCGGAGTGAAACTTTCATGTGCTTCAATGTTTATCTAAACATCTTGAATGAAAGTACGATGGAGATTTTCTCTTCCATATTTTTCGTCCCTAATATATCGATAATATAAGGAGAGTCAAGCTAGAGACTCGTACAAAAACAAGCGCTTCTCGGGAGGCAACCCGTGTCATTTCTTCTTTCTATTTTCTTAATAAATAAGTGTGTGATTTTATAACCCAAGTGTAGGGGCGTGCTTCTTTCTTTGGTATGTGGTTTCGTTTTTGCAGAATTCCTTAAGATCAAGAAGACCCGTGCTTGTTTTTAATCCTCTAATCATCCGGTCTTCGATCTTTTGCTTATTTTGGAATCCTTAATCCTAATCATGTATATATATTGTGTTTCCCCTTTCACACTTGGAATTACTAGTTGCCTTTTTTGTTCCTAAGTGTGGGGGTAAAACCCGACATTTTTGAACATTGAGGCTAATGTTCCATTCTAAGTGTGGGGGGGATTTATGCCAAAATATGATCATACATGTGCCTATATGTGTTCCCACGCAACCTCATTTTGACCAAAATTTTAAAATTTTATTGTTTTATTATGATATATATATATAAAATAAAAAAAGGAAAAAAATGATGAACATATAAAAATATATAAATAAGTAGGCCCGTAGAATTAGGTAGCTTTTGATTTGACCGAGTTTTACACTCTAGCTTTGCCCTTAGCTTTTGAGACTAAGCGTGCTTAACTTTAAAATTTTGCAAAGAACGAAAAATGATAGAGTTTCATATAAGTTAGATGCTAAACATGGAGTAGTTGGAACTCTTTAAAGCTCATAGAGGTTAATTGTGGCTTTTTGCTCCCATCAGCTTACTAAACGCTATATAATTGTGAATAAATAAAGTTACTTTAGGTTTTTGCGATTCTTAGTTTAAATCACTTCATAGAGATTCCTTCTGGTGAAAGTAAGGTACACATCGAGGTTTTGTCAATGTTGCGGGGAAATAGGCTACTGTCTCTTGCCAGCTCACAACCGATGTGGCAGTTGTTAAAAGACCGCATGACTTGAAATTTGGCTAATACTAATAAAAGTTATGTAATAAACCAAAGCCGAAATAAGACCACTACCTCTTGCCGGCTCACAACCGATGTGGTAGTCGTTTAAAGGGTGGATGTAATAATAATAATAATAATAAACTATGGGCTGATAAAGGTTTACTATCTCTTGTTGGCTCACAACCGATGTGGCAGTCTTCAAAATAAGGCACATAGTTATAATAATCCGAGACTGATAAAAGTTTGCTGCATCTTGCCGGCTCACAACCAATGTTGCAGCCTTCTAAAAGGTCGAGGAAAGTACCGAGGTCGAAATAAGACTCTTGGACCATGGTCGGCTCACATACCGATGTGGCAGTTGTTTAAAGGACCGAGGTTTAATAATGTTGCAATAATAATAAGAATAAAGCTACATTTCGACTCCGGGGTTATCTAAATAAAGCCTCTGTCTCTGGACTCGTAGTTGAGTTGTTGTGGATGAAATAAAAAGGATAACCCCTAAATCATGCGAAATTAGAACCTTAATGTGGACCTTATTCTCACCATATCGTCTCTTTAGAAAAGGATTTCAAACTAATTGTGGTCTAAACTGGGTTTACTTTATGAGAATAAGACATAATTTATTTGTCAACAATAAAAATAATAATAAAATACTTAGAGGATTTAGGAATAATAGGAGCGAAAAGTTAAGTTTATACTTACACAATTAGCATTTATGAGTAGTGTTAGCATCTAATCTTATATTTAACTGTGATTTCGTTTTAAGCTTAGTTTGGGGATTGTGAAAATCAAGGATGACGAACTCCCGTTCTTAAAGCCTTTTAAATAATTTTATTTAATTGTTATCTTAGTTTTTATCTATTAATGAATAAGTGGTTAAAACGGGGGCGCTTTCGAAATAAATGATTTTTGAACCTTCTTAATGGACCTTTTATGTTCTTGTTTGATTGTGAGGGGTCATAATTTAAAAGGGGATTTAATTATTTATTTCTGGGCGTGTTTTATTTACATTGCGTGTGGGACCAGCAATGGCTTAGTGTGGGGGAATTTTGATGTGTGCTAAAACACACATCATTTGTACCCCGGAAAATGCTAATAAACAGACTAAAACACTAAAATATGGATAAATATGTTGCAAATATGTTTGTATTGTGTTTTTATGCCTTACAGGTACAAAGGATTGAAAACAAAGCAAAAACGATAATACTTTCAACGACGTTTTTACGTTTATCGAGGTTCAAACAAAGTCGTTAATATTCCTCGATCACACCATTGAAAAGAGCACGAAATTACGAGTCCAACAGTACCGGCCATTCATATTTAAACCTTTTATCCCATTTTTGAACCTTTTGTTATAATGAACATGGTCCAAGATTATTAAAGGTTATATATTAAATTTCATGTAATATTAATGAAGCTATACCAAGCTCAGTTGGTAAACTGAGTTGGGTTAAGTTTCGTTTCGAGAGGTCAGGGGTTCGAGTTGGGTTGAGGTTTATTACCTCATCCCACGTGGCACCATCTCATTGGTCGACATGACAACCCGACCCGGCCCATGACCCGACCCGAACCGGCCCATGACCCAGCCCCAAACCCGACCCGACCCGGACCTTGACCCGGCCTAAGACCCTACCTGACCCGACCCATGACCCAGTTGGCCACCACCGTTGACCGGTGGTCCGGCGGTGGTTGACCGGTGGTCTGGCGGTGGTCCGCCATCGTTGACAGTCGCTGGCCACTGTTGACCGCCGCCGTTGACCGGTGGTCCGGCAGTGGTTCTGGTGACGGTGCCAAAACAGTGAACAGGCCACGTGGCACCACTTAGGTGGTGACACGTGGCAAACTAATCATTGAATTGCAGGTACGAGGTACTGTAGCAGGCAGGTACGAGGTTCGGGTATCGAGTATTCTAGAAGCTAACGTGGAGGCTTATGATTGGTGGATCTAAAATGGACAATCTGTCAAATACTAGAATACAACTAATGATAAGCTTTGGTGCTAAATGACAAAAATACCCCTAGTTCAAGGGTGGTTATTGGCTGGATACCTTGAATGGACGTAAATACCCCCACCTACTTTGGGTTATATAAAGACACACGCAGCAGCTCATTTGGGAGTTGTTAGATTTTAGATTTATTTTTCACATAGTAGTAGTAGGTGTAGATTTAGGAGTAGAATAGTGGTAGCTTATTTTAGCTTATTATTGTAAAAGCTTTTTAGCTTATTCTCAACTTATTGTAGTGGCTTATTTTTTTTATGAATGAAGATGCTTTTTATTAAGGTTGGTTTTATTAATGCTTTTTATCTTAATGCTTATTTCTTATGCTTATTCTTCTACTCATTTTTCTTTTGCTTATTTCCAAATAAGCTCATGCTTATAGCTTATTTTTGGATTCGATCTCTTAAGCTTGTATTATAATAAGCTACTTCCATAGCTTATTTAGACTAGCTTATTATATATTGTTTTCGATTTAGAGCTTTTCGAGTGAGCTTATTTTAGCTTATTTTCGATTGCTTATTTTTATTCAAGCTTATTTTTTATATATAGATCTAATCCTTAAATATACCCGTCTCTTGTTCACTTGATTGAACACCTTAGTTTCGGGTGGATTAGATCTAAAAATAATAAATCTTGTCTTTTTATCTTATTTTCTAGCATAAAGTTTGTTGCTTTTTAATTCTAGTGTATTTTTCTTAGATCTAAATCCTTAATCATACCCGATCCGAGTTCACTTGATTGAACACCTTAGCTTCGGCTGGAATGAGATCTAAAGTTTTCATTTTTATTAGCTTATTTTCTTTAGAATAATATCTAGCTTATTTTGTCTTAATAGCTTATTGTTTATTGTGCACTTTAACTTTGTTTGTTTTATTGTTGATGGATCTTATTCTACACTTAGGCGAGGAGCTTATGGTTCTTATAAACTAGTTTTTACTATTAAAGTTCCAAGCTTTTTAAGTTTTTACCTAGCTTATTAATTAATAAACCTCAAAACTTAGTCCCTGTAGTTCTTGCCTAATGAAAACTAATGTAATTTCGATATGTCACCATATTTTAAGGCTAACATTATTAGAATGATTGTTGCTAGTGAGTAGTTTAAATAGTGTTTGTTAAGTGATATTGTGAATTGGGAATTAAGTGAGGATTTGAAAAAGGGTTTAATTAATTAATAATTTTCGATTATTTAGATTTATGGTTTGAATATTTTGAAGGGCAAAAGCCGAAAAAATAATCAAACTACACATCTAGTAATTACTATCTTTTTGGGAGATTTTTGTCAAAATAAACCAACGTTGTGAGATAATTATCTTTTCAAAGGAAATTAATTCGTTAATAGACCTTAATTCACACTTAATGAACTTTTCACATCACTTAGCAAGCATTATCGTCTCTTAAATATCTTTTAGATCATTTAGCTTTAAATTTGGTAGTTTTATTATTAGTAATTCTAGATTGTTAATTTTTAGTGATTGAAATTTGTTTTAAAACCAAAAACAAAATATTTGTCATTCAAGCATCAAACAAAACGCTTTCGTGGATTTCAAATTCTTCTCTCGTCGGGATACGACATCCGGGATATAAAATATTGTTTGTCCTCAAGCAATTTTTATATCAAACGGGATACTCTCTATATTATTACTATTTGGTATTTAGAATATATATATTTTTATATAGACTAAATCATCGAATCATATATCAAAACATAACATAAGAGGTAATTTTTACCAAAATTTTAAATTTTTTTATGACACATACCGATGAAAACCGAGTATTAATAGCGTCTCATGGATAGGAATTTATATGACTAACACAATAACCCTCAGATTTCGACCCAAAAAATGTGATGTTCGCCCTTAGATCTTTAGGAATTCGGGTATCTATTATTGATACCCAAGATAATTTATACCTTTAGCTTTCTCAAGTTAAGGAGTGAGCAGTCACATGTGTCTATTCCGTTGTTATGGATGTGTACGTGTGGTCTTCGTCGCCTTTTCTGGAGCATTAAGATTGGTATTATATTAGTGTATTAAATTCTAGAACTTGTTATTGTGATGCATTCTGAGACTGCATAGTAAGTATTAGGATTTGCTTGATAAGAGGCACTAGGATTAACCCATGTTTTAAACCTATAATTGTTATGATGGTCACATCGATCATATAACTATCCCACACCCTTGCCATGCACTCACCTTTAGTGCAGGATACCCCTAGTACAACCCTTCGAGCCTATCCTTTTTCACAGTTCTCATAATTTTCTGGTTAATCCAGATTATTAATGAAGAGCATTGTCACCCTTAAACCAATCGTTACACCTAAAAAGCCTTAGCCTACCTTATATGTACTCACCTTTAGTACATTATTGTGTTTTAACCCAAGTTAATTATTAGGTACACGGTTTTTAAGTCCTTATCCTTGTAAATACTGTTTTAGGACGATTGGGATTCATAGTAGTATTTATTTCGCAGAAGAATGGGGAAGAAAATTTAAGTCAATACCCCCATATGTTTGTCAAATGATATCCATGTTATTTTGATCCACCTCAAATCGGGTCATTAGATAGATTGTAAATATCGAGCATGTAAAAGCTCAAGTGTAGGGGTACGTATTATAAACCCCATGTGATGTATTATGTTATTAAAAAAATAAGAAAAGAAAAAGAAAGAGATTGATGTAGAGTTGTGTAGAGTTTGTATATCTTCGTCCGAGTCTTGGCTTAGCAACCAAACCAACGTGTATTCATGTAAATAATTAGCTAACCCTTCCACTTCAAATTCACCCAAAGCCACCCAAATGTATCCAATCCGATCCTGTTTCCATTATATGTTATCTTACACCTACACCCACAACCCTTTAAAAGACCTCTTAGATAGTAATGAATAATGCTTGCACCTAGCGGTGAAGGTTTGATCCTTTACGAAGCCTATGGTAATTTATATGCTATGACAGGTAATGAGTGTTGATTTTCCATTTCCCCCTTATGTTATAATTTATTATACACCAGAGAGAAAGAGAGAATCCCAAACACTTATGTGAGGTGCTAGTGTATACTTTCCGTGCTTTTAATTACGAGGTCTAGAAGGATGTGTTGTAAAAAACTTTTTAAAGTAATGACCCCTCATATTGTTATTATCTAGGTAGAAAACCCCATTTGCTTGAGGACAAGCAAATCCTAAGTGTAGGGGTATTTGATGAGGTGTCATTTTATATAATTTTTGGGGTTGTTTAACCTCCTAAATCGTGTGTTTATGCCCAAAATAGGTACTTAATCGTTCCTTTTTGGGTATTTTGCATTTGGAAGGCATTTAGAGGAAATACACGTGACTTAGGCTCATTTGGATAAGAAACGGACAAGACTACGGACCTACACCAACATTGCTCAAGAATTTCTCTATAGTGGCTGGAGACGGCGTCACAAATACAACGTGACGCCGTCACAATGATGATCAAGGCGGCGTCACAATGATGATCAAGGCGGCGTCACAAGATTCCACGACGGTGTTAGAGCACACGACCCAACCCATTATCTAGAATATTCTCTTTCATGATGGCGTCACGATTAAAACGCGACGTCGTCACATCGTTTTTCCTATATATACAAACCTGAATTTAGGGTTTTAGGTGTGTAACTTTAGAATAAAAAGAGGGTACAAACCCTAGTTCGTTTAGCAACTGTTAGGGATGATTTTAGGGCCTAAAAACCCTATTATACTTCCTCAAACTCATGTTTTAATAAAGTAAGGTTTATTTAATCATTCAATATGTCTATGTGTTGTTTGATTCATATATGTTCTTTCTTTATTAACATGCTAGGCTAAGCCTCCTATTGTGTTTATTTATGATTATATGAAACCTAGAATGTAGATCTTAGTGGTGTTGCTTCTTGTGATGGATGTGCATGTTAGGTCTTAGAAAACCAGCTTTTGTCTGCATCGCTGTTGATATGTCTAGGCAAACATGATTATGTAGAAAGGATACCATCGGGTAACAGTCTTCATACTATCGCGCCCCCTAATATGGTTGATCCACTCTTAATATATTTCACATGCACTTAGTATACTCTTAGGGGCCTTGTAATAGTCTTCATACTACCTTACAGGTGCGTTGCTCTAACGAAATACTAAGTTGACGGCGAGTTCGTGTAATTCGTTCATGACTTAGGAAATAATTACACAGATCATCACAAGTGTGACAAGGCAACAATACCAGGAGAAGCAATCTAGGGAGTAATACATGATTAAATAAACATAGTCTTTTATCTTATTGTTATCACCACTAGTTTAGATTATATTTAGTTTAATAGCTAAAACCAAACCAAACCTCTCAAATATATGATTTTACCTGCTTTCCTATAAACATAAAAACACAAAAATAATCTTCTCTCAACCCTTAGAATTCTGTTAGACCGTGATCATACCTTCCCAACCTATTCCTCGAGTGAACGATAACAACACCTCGAGTCTTGCCTATACTACTACTACAACGATTAGGTGCTCTGCCTAGGGAGTTGTAAAACTTCGTGTAGAAGTCCTACAACGACCGCATCACATATCATTTTTAAGACTTAGGCGTTACATCATCCTAAGACATAGACACATTAATTCTGTCATAATTAAAGCATCCGCATAAAGCATCCTTATTTGCTGATTATAATCTATCTTATGGATTAAAGCAATGGTGATCTTGTTAAACCCTACCTCATAGAGACTTTACCCACTTACTGCTTAACGACAATTTATACACTAGTAGTCTACTTGTCCAACTATTCAATGGAATTAGAACGTTATTTGTTGAATTATCTAGGTTCACCAGCTAGTCAACTTGTTCACTAAACCAAAGGCAATATCCGATTAACTAGTTAAGCCAGAAGCGTATCCTTAGCACGGATTTAGAAGGACAATATTTGTGATCCTATGATTCTAGATGTATAAATCACTATATAGAGAGCTATCCCAGACTCTAGATTACTTGGTCCGTATCACTAGATCCATTTGAATGATAGGTCGCATACAAAAGCACACAAACAAGTATAAATTGATAAACATAAACAAGCATTCAACAATAAATTAAGAAATCGAGATAAACAATACCAAACATTCAGATCTTCATAATAATGGCTAATACCCGAAGGTATTACCCTTTAAACTTCATAATAAATACAAAAGCAATTATTTAGCCAAGGTAAACTAACCGAGTTAACGAATAATACCAAAAACTGAACGATTACTAAAGTATATGGAATTACACGTTGTCTCCTATGGAATTGATAGCGTTGCTCGACCTCTTCTGCTCTTTTTCTCCTCTGAAAATCGACTTTTATGGTTTAGGTATCGAGAATATGATTTAGCACACTTAAAACTCGTTTTTGAGTTTTCTATTTATACTGTCTGGAAGTCGGTTCGATACGACGTATCCAAGGGGTTGAATACAACATATTGGGGGTTTCTTAGAGTAGGGACCACGTTTGATATCTTCCAGAATATTCACATACTATATCTTCAATACGGCGTATTGGTCTTCTCTAGATATGACATATTGAGCTTGTTTTCTTCGTGGTCTTTGGTGAGTGCAGGCATGGATACGCCGTATCTTCCTTGATGGATACGACGTATTAGTAGTCAGAATCATTAATCTTCAAAATATCTTTGTTTAAGCTCTAGAATGCATGCCTTTTGCTAATATTCACTAAGTACTCCATAATTACTGCAATTCTTAAATATAAATGATTAAGTAATAATTCTTTGCAATAACTAAATAAAATAGGTTAATAACATGGGATAGATGATGCTATAAAATCGACGTTATTTGATGTCATCAACAGCCTTAAAACCATTTGAAAACAGTCAAAACTTTATTACCTTGATGGTTATACTTTTCAGAAATGCTCCCCCTACATATGTGCATCGATAACCAAAAATGTTTAGCACATACGTAGATGGAGTTCACATATAAGTCTTTAAGATCACATTATACAAGTTATATATATTTTAATCACATAGTCTCCCCTTATCAAAAATGTTAAATCTCTTGATATTTTGGATATCAATTGATTCAAATATGTAAGAAAATTATTTGGGTAGAAAAATGTTCTATATATATATATATCAAGCCTATTATTGGAACATTTTGATGCTCCCCCTTAAATTATGAGGGAATTATATGGTGTTTGAGTACGTTAATTTGATTTTTTTTTGAATTTACTAAGAAATTCTTGAAAATTCATACTCAAACACTATATATGCCTATTTCTAGTCTAACACTACTTATTTACATATTTACAAGATTTGTAATTATGAGAGAATGACCTGAAATGGAGTAGGATAAAATATGACAAAGTCATATTGTTCGTTCAAGCAGCCTAAAGTCTTCTCTGTAATCCCTCCTACCAACGAACTTATCCAAATTCCTCATCAACCTTCTCTCTAGCTGCAGCTTATCGATTGCCTTAATCATGACGCGAGACCTTTGTTTTTCTAAATTACTCCATATTCTCTTTGGCAAGTAATTCATCCTTAGGTTTGAAGCAATATCATGAAGAATAGATCGAAGAGATGTGAGCGTCCCGTCACTAAGTTTGTAGAGTTCATCCGAGCGCATTAACCTATTTCTTTTGAACTTGTCTACATAGATAATTCCTTGAGGATTGTTGTATGCAGTGTATGGAGTTCTTTTGGAGATGCCGGTCCTGAATGTCTCCGGCTTAGTGATATTGAGCTTTTTTGGTAGCTTTTGACTCCCAGTTGAAGGTCTTTAACCCGCTTAAGAATGACAACACGTCTGGTAAACATCCGCAATGCCACATTAAAGTCAAAAATGACATCTTTCTCTAGATTGACGATTTTCTTTTGAACCAAGAGAAACAACATGTATTCAATATCACGCAGATTAAGTCTTTGGAAGTCACCTTCCTTGAATTTGTAGAGCTTCTGATCTTCTCTTCGAACTACAATCTCATCCATATACCCGTAATCATACCACTTCATAACTTTAACATGGGTTACTGCAATGATTCTTTTTGTGGAGAACACATCATGCTTACCAATTTAAGCAAGTTACTCCAATTAAATCTATAATACTTATTATTGTGGTCTCGAGTGATATATTAAGCCAAGTTCTAAAGTCTACTACATCACCAGCACACTCATATTTTTTAGAATTTGGGTAAACATTTAAAAATGGGTAAGGCTAATTTCTCACAATTTCTAACAAGGGTTATTATGTGCGGGTTATGTATCAAGTAATTTCACAAAAGTATGCTTGATTTTTTTTAAATTTGTGCATAATTTAAGCATTTTAATGTGAAAAATAGGACAAGTAAACATTTTAATTCCATCCCCCCACTTAAATTATACAACGTCCTCGTTGTATAGTTTAAACATTAAAAATACGGGAATTAAAAAGAATTAGAATGAGAAACTCCCCTGATATTTTCTCGGGAGATTCTCCATGTAGGTTTGTTAAGCAAGATTGTGTGTTGAACAACCGTCTTAAAGTTTCAAGACTCCAACACTTTAAGATCTCCAGATTTGTAAATTCTCCACCAATATTCGCTGATATTTCTTTTACGTGGTCCTGTGTAAAATAGGAAAAACATGCATTCCTATCTTGGTATCTACGGTTAATTTAAACTAAACCAAAGAAACTAAATACGGGCTAGTCTGGTGAAAATACGCCGTATTGCCAGAACTGACAATAATGTTTTTAAAGTGCATAAAAAGTAAAGACTGATAATGTCCAGATAATCAATATGCCGTATGGTATGGAGCGGATACGCCGTATTGATGTCTGGGAAGACAGACTCGATAAAATTAAATAACAATCCTGGTTGTCTCCCAGGAAGCACTTTTGTTTACAACAAAGTCTTTAAGTTAGACTTGTCTTTCGACTTCTTTTCACCATTCCATCTCATGTACGCTAATGTGCCCGCGTGTGAGCCATTCTTCCATCTTCTCATCTCGGATGTAATCGGGTCCTAAGTTCAAAACTCCTTTGTAGAACCCCTTTAACTTTTGGTATGCATACGAGATTCCATTCATCTCATCTTCCTCACTTACCTTCAGTAATGGTGGGATTTTGTTGCATTGCTTATTAGTGTGGCGTTTAAACCTCGGATGTGATCGCACCATTTGGTAAGTTACTTCATTATTACCATCGTAAATGGTAATCATTCCTTCAAACCGTCTTGCTTTAATTCCAACTTCTCTTAAGAACAGTTCGCCAACAATAACATCGCCCATTCCTTCATCACGATAAGCATTCATATCTTCTAAAACTGCAAAATCAGTCATCACAAAAAAAGTTCCAACAAAGATAGGTACGTTCATTAAGGCTCCTACTACATTGTTTCCCTTGTACTCTAATTTCTCTTTCATTATAGAATTATGAAACTTTTTGGACATCACAGTGACGTACAATAATGGGAAAAAGT
The DNA here is from genome assembly GCA_026074375.1 of Tanacetum coccineum. Lineage (NCBI taxonomy): Eukaryota > Viridiplantae > Streptophyta > Magnoliopsida > Asterales > Asteraceae > Tanacetum > Tanacetum coccineum. The sequence goes on from BQNB010005996.1 coordinate 37,398, forward strand.
TAGCGTGCATAAATTCAAATCCTACCATGCATGAAAACTTTAAGTTGTGGGCATAATCTACGTGGATCTTCTTATCATGGTCGCAATAACTAGGGCAATCATCAATTCCAGTATCAAAATCCTCATCCCTAGTTCTAAATTCCTCAATTACCTCACCTTCCTCAATGGTGGGCATTAAATCATTACCTTGATTTTTCCTAAGCTCAAATGGTTCATTTAGATTATTTAGTTCGATGTAATCTCCATTCAAAGGGTCTAATGATTTATTAATCACCAAAGTCTCTCCCATTAGCCTAGCTTCTAAATCAACCTCCATTCTTTCTCTTAAACTTAGCATGTAGACCCTCTTAATTAAACTACTAGCGGGTTTAACACTTTTGAAAATAATCCTTTCTTCCCCAACTCTTAAAGTAATCTTTCTCTTTTTATACATCAATTTTAGCACGGGCGGTAGACAAAAATGGTATTCCGAGGATCAAGGGCACTTTGATATTCTCGGGCATATCTAGAATTATAATGTCTATGGGGAAAGTAAATTTACCAATTCCAACTAGTACGTTTTCAGCAATTCCTTTTGGATATTTCATTGTCCTGTCTGCTAATTTGACTCTTCACTTAGTGTGAGCTAATTCGCATAATCCTAAGTTAAGGTAGGTCGAGAGAGGCATAACACTAACGCTACCTCCTAAGTCAACAAGGGCATTATCAAAGCATACATTATTAATAAAGCAAGGTAAAGTGAAACTCCCTAGGTCTTTCTCCTTTCTGGGTATGGAATTATTGATATGTGAAGATTCAGAGTAAGCTTCCGAGAATTATGGTCTATATGATCCCTTCTTTCCTTCACAGTAGTAACTATTCAAACGACTTAGAAATGGAATCGTCGTTTGTCTTGTCTCATTTGCCAAATTTGAATTGCTCATTTGCCCAAATCCAATGTGTCTCCAATGTGTCTTGTCCCAAATCCTCTTTCCTGCGAAACCTTGCTCATTTGCCTAATTTGAATCTCCAATGTTTTAATTGATGCTCCTTGGTTCCTTATGGCAGCATCCGTTAAAGCTCGGATCTCTTTGATCAAGTTGGAGTTTTCCTCATGTCTTTTTGCTGATTCTCCCATAAATTTGCTCAAGGTATCTTGCATTGATTGCCTTCGTTCTTGGTACGAAGGATTTGCGTTGTTCCTTTGATAGAATCCTGGAGCTGTTGCTCTATATCCCCCACCTTGAAAAGGTCTACCAAATTGCGTGTAGTAAGCTTCTTGTAGGGTTTTCCCTTCTTCTTTTAGTGGGCAATCTTTGGTGTAATGGGGTCCTTTACATTGTTCAAATCCTACCTGAGCGGCATAAACTTTTTCGTTCACCTTCTTGATCTCTCTTCCTAGATTGTTCAGTTGCGCTTCTATTGCTGCTAATCCATCAGAAGTTTCAGTACTTCTGGTTCTAGATGTTCCATTGTGCCATTTTTGAGAGTATGCAGCCATTTCTTGGATGGCTGTTTTTGCGTCAACAGCAGTCTTAGATGGTATGACACCTCTTGAATCTAGAATCTGTCGAGTAGGAATATCCAACCCATTGTAGAAAAAAATTACCTCTTGTATCTCAGTCAAGTAGTGTTAAGGACACTTCATCAAGAGTTCTTTAAATCGCTCCCATGCTTGATAAAGGATTTCATCTGGTTCTTGCTGAAAGTTGTTAATTTCCTCCATTTTCTTCGCAGTTCGACTAGGTGGGCAATATTTGTTCAAAAACTTAGTTTTAAGATTTTCCCAAATTTTGATTGAACTAGTTGGTTCGTTTCTCAGCCAACGACTTGCAGCTCCAATTAAGGATATAGGGAAGACTCAAAGAATTAGTTGATCTACAGTAATGTTAGGAACATGGAATAAGTCAACGATTTTGAGAACTTTCTTAATTTGTTCGTTCGCATCTTCATGATCCGAACCGCTGAACGTGTTTTCTCGAAGCTCCTTAAGAAATTGGCCTTTGAGTTCAAATTGATCTTTGTTATCAATTTTAGGCCTTGCAACTCCCAATCCATAGTTAGTTTGGGTCTTGCTCGTGTATTGGTCCTGATAACATCAAACAACATCTATTTTATAGCATCATTTATCCCATGTAAATAACCCATTTTGTATAACTATTGTAAAGAATTGTTACTTAATCGTTTGTATTTGAGAATTGCAGTAATTATGGAGTACTTGGTGAAGTTATGCTTAAAGGCACAAATTTTGGAGCATAAAAGAAGAGTTCGAGAAAGTTTACTTATCCGACAGCAAATACGCTGTATTATTCTAGACCCATACGACGCATCCAAGACTTTGACGAATTAAAAGACCATTGCCTGACTTTGAAGAATACGCCGTATCCATATAAATGATACGCCGTATATAATACTTTGGTCAATGAAGAAGAATCAATTGATTTTACCTCAATACGCTGTATCCAGTAAGAAGATACGGCGTATCCGTGCCTACACTTCATAAATAACCACGTAGAATTCAAGCTCAATACGCCGTATCCAGGAACATCAATACGCCGTATACAAGGATATTATACACGAAGATTCTGGAAGATATCAAATGTGGTCCTTACTCCAAGAAATCCCAAATACTTCGTATCCCACATTGCTCGATACGGTGCATCGACGCGATTCAAGACTCTATAAATAGACGACCCTAAACTCGGTTTTAGGTATGGAAGTGAATCCTTAAACCACCAAATCGACCAAGAGATGATCAGAAGAGCCTAGAAGGTCAAAAAAGAGCCTCAATATCATAAGAAAACTCTTGTAATCTTCACACAACCGAATATGTGTTCGATCGAGGTTTCTTTACTTTAATCGTTCATATATCAAACCGTGTATATTTTTACAATGACTATCGGCTAATACGTTTAGGTATCAGCCATGTTTATGAAGATCTAATGTTTGGTTTGTTTATCTCGATTGCTTAATTTATCGTTGATTGTTGTTTATGTTTATCAATTTATATTCATTTACGTGCTTAAGTATGCTACCTATCATTCAACTGGGTCTAGTCTTCCATATTTAATGCGCTGCAACTTCGGTGTTGTTGGCCGTAGGCTAAGAGTCCGAGATAGCTCTCCATATTGCAATTTATATATCTAGAATCATAGGATCACAAATATTGACCTATCATTGCCTTTAGTTTAGTGAGCTTAGTTGAGCCATAAGGTGACCTTGGTATCAACGAGTACGTTTTTATTCCATTGGTAAGGACTCAGACAGTGGACTACTAGTATATAAAGAGCCGTTAAGCAATAAGTGGGTAAAGTCTCTATGAGCTATTGTTAAGTAAGAGCACCATTATTAATCTCTTAAGATAGATTCTAATCAACAAATGCTTGCTTTATGCGGATGCATCTAATTATGACAGGATTAGCATGTCTAGGTCTTAGGATGAAATACTGCCTAAGTCTAGGAATGATATGCCCTTCGAGATAAGACAATCATTGCACTAAATAAACAAACCAGCGTTTTATCAAATTATTCTTGGTTGATATGTTTTCCTTACATTCATTCTTGACCATTCCTCTGTCGTTTATTTATCTTCTTGTGTATGTTTATTGCTTTACTTGTCATCAAAACCTTAGGTTACATACACAAAATCATGCCAGTCTCTCAGACTGAACCCCCCCCCCTTTGCATTAGTTTTAGGTTTAACTTAGATAACTAAAATACTGATAGAATTAGGAATTAACGCTCTCGCTCTCGGTGATCGACACCCTACTTACCAACTAAACTACAATTGACCGGGTACACTGCCCGTTAAAGTGTTGTTTTTAGGTATAGTCAGCATAAAATAAATAGTAAAACTTGATACATTAATAACACCTACACAACGACACATCAAGTTTTTGGCGCCGCTGCCGGGGAGTGAAGTTGTTTAATTCTTGTTTTTATTAGTATTTTTAGTTTAGTGTAGTTTAGATTAATTTGCATATTTGTGTGTTTGTTTTGTGTGTTTAATTTTCTACATTGTATATTTTTGCATATTGTGTGTTTGTGTGTTTTCTGCATTATTACAGTCTTCTGTCTGAGTCGAATACTCAATACGGCGTATTCAATTTATTGGATACGGCGTATAATTTTTTTTCAAACCAATACAGCGTATTCGACTCTATCATCAATACGGCGTATTCAGTTCACTAAATACGACGTATTAAGCTATTTGACAGTTTTCTTTCCCATCGAATTTATTACAGGTTAAAATAGACGACTCCAACATTACTATGGAGGAGTATATCAGACTTGAGGAAGAAAAAGCTCGTAGGCATGGTAAGGTGTATAACTGGGAAACTGCTACGTATGGTAAGATCTAGGATAATGAAGACGTTCACGACCTCAGATCTGTTGAAACTGAATTCCCAGCTATAGTCTTTAACGACACGTTAACATCTGAAGCAGCACTCTCGTGTGAGCCTACGGTAAGTTCTCTTAACAATGATGAAATTGACTTTAGAATATTGTTTGACGAATCTGACGATGAAGATTGCACGGTAATTTTCGACAAAAATTCATTTTCTTACAAAATAATTTTTGTCAACGATTTAAAAATAGATTCGAAAAATGATAATGATACAGTAAATATGCCTTTTCTTCCATCACCCAAGCCTACGGTTAGTTATTTTGATGATTTAGACTTCTTTAAAGATTTCGAGAATGAATTTCCAGCCATTGTTTACAATGATGCTCAAACGTCTAAATCAGATTTATTAACTGAACCAATTTTAAACCCTCAACATATCGATGAATTTAATTTGAAAAATGAAATATCATTGTCCGAATGTGATGAAGAGGAACAAAACATTTTAAACTTTAATGATCTATTTCCTTTTAACGTAATTTATCCCGATGAATTAAAAACGTATACGGACAATGATAAAGATAAAGTCGATATTGAACACTCTTCGGGGGATTTATCTGTCAAACCGTTACCTGATGTAATAAATACCAATGTTGGTGCCTATGCACATGGGTCAAATAAGCTTTTGGAAACAAGTCATGATGCATCTAATAAATTTTTCAAAACTGAAACTTTTGTCAAGGGATTAAATTTTAATATCATGACTTGGAATCATCTTAACAAAGAGATGTCATTCATTTTACTAATCAAGAATTTGTATGTGCCATTTGGCATCCCGTTCGACCCTAAATTGTTTTATAAGGATGGGATTAAATTGGGGCAAGTCTAACTTAAAGACTTTTCTATAAACAAAAGTGCTTACCGGGAGACAACCTGGAATGTAATTTTCAATTTTTATCGAGTCTGTCTTCCCAGATTTTCTATACGGCGTATCCAAACCCCATGGATACGGCGTATCGACTATCTAGACGTTATCCAGTTTTTATTTTCAGCACAGTCTATACGACGTATTCATTAAATTTTGAAGCTTCTTGTTCAACATCTCTATAATTTTTGCTAGTGTAAGGGGATATCTCTTCTCAACCAACATAAAGAGATGCATGTCTTGAAACCTCACAAAGTGTACACTACAGGAATCAATTAATTTCAAAATCAACACTTTGTTTCCTAGTAGATTTCTCCACACTGTATCTTCTATTTATATGCTCTAATCATTGTTCCTTAATCACCCCATAGTACTCTCTCATATCCTTCTTCTGGTCTTGTAGATCCATGCTTAGCTTTCACTAATTTCCATAGAGTTTCTAAATCTTCTCTGTCAAAATCTCTAAGCATCTGAATCATTGATGAGTACCTTTTTGAACTTCCATTAGCTCTTTTGATTTGAAATAGAATGATCCTTCCTTCTTTAACAATCTTCCAATCAACATTGCTTGGAGGTTTAGTAGCTAATGGTATAGAATTAATTGCTACTTCCCTTCATCAAGAACAACCTTTATAAGCTTTTTCATCTCAGCTTCTTCTTGATCATCATCTATCTTTTGCTTCTTTTCCTTCTCTTGTTCTAGCTCATCACCTGCTCTCTTAGAACTACTTTCTTGTGCCATCTCTGTTTCAGCTTTCTTTGAGCTCTCTTTCACCAACTCAGTATCCTATCGACAAACATTGTTTACCTTATCATGCTTTATCAAATAATTTGAAATTTCTGCAAATGACTTGTTCTTTCGCATTGACTTTGCTTGTAACCAGCCATGTTTTTCAGATAAGTTAATATTGTACTTTTCTTTTGTGCTTTAGTTGGTGGCTTTTCCTCTTTTCTTGAGCTCTTAATGCTACAAAGTGTTTCTTTCTCTTTTCTAAGAGTTCTACACAACATTTGCTTATGTTCAATATCAATTCTTTATTGCTCTACTTTATTGTAATCTTTCAGCGAATAACCTAGCAGCCTCTATCATTGCTTGTATATTATCCCATGAAATGTTGGCTTCTTCAACTTTCTCAGCCTTCTTTCTTGCAAGTCTTACTTGTTATTCTTCTTCAGCTTATAACTTGAAAGCAAGTTCTTCATCAAGCTTGAGTAGCTCTTTCTTAGACATTTTCTTCACATGTTCTTCTTCAACCATTTTGCCTTTACCCTTGTCCTTGACCTGTGTTGGTCGTTGTGAACAAATTATTGGTGTAGGAGCTTGCTCTTGTTCATGAAAAACAATCCCTTTTGCTTTGGGTATGTTGAGGGTGTTGTTGTGGTTGTACTATGCATTGGATCTTATACCACAATCTTAGGTTTTGCACTCCTTAATTCAGCCAATGCTTGAGCCAAAGTGATCTCTTTAATAGTAATTGTTGCAGCAGCACTAACTTCAACAGTATTAACTACTTCTTCAACAACTTTTTCACTTTGCTCTGCAATAAACACTTCTTTACCATCAAAAACATCTATATCAAACATTTAAGCATCATCATACCTCCCCTGAGTTTCATCAACCAAAATAACTTCTGCATCTTTGTAATGTCATCTATTTTTCTCCCCTGTTTGGGATGATCACTCCTGCTCACACAAACCTTCATCTTTAGAGGAATCAACTTGTGTAGATATACCCAATCTTGAATAATCTTTTCATCCCTGGAGTTTATTGACTCCTTTTCTTTCTAGCTTCTGACTTCTTTTCAAACTAGCAATCTCCTTTGCTTAAGGAAGTCTTGTTGTCTCTAAGTCAAAAATTCTATCAGACAGTTTTGTACAAAGGTCCATCAATTCCTTAAGTGACAGTCTGTCTCCACTTCATGTGTGTTAACTCTTGGAGAGAGGTGAGGTCATTGGAATGTGTAGGCACGTTTTCCTCATTGGCAGCCTCATCTGCTATAGGCTGTATAGGACCACTAGATTGAGGAATCTTAGTGTATTTTCTCTGTTTTCTCCTAGATTATTTCTTCTGAGGTTTTGATGTTGATGGTTGAATGATGGGTGTGTGATGTGGATACAGTTGCTAAGCGTGTAACCTTAAATCCAATTATCTTGAGCTTGAACCTTATGGCTAGATAAATAAAGGTGTAACTGCGCCAGAGATCCTTTCCCATTCTTTTCCTTATTGCCAAATAATTCTTTGCTGTAAAGGGGTGTAACAAAATTTTTATCTGGAGTTGACATATCACCAATATGTATATCCAGAAGGATTGGCACAAACTTGGATTAATTAGAATGTTTACACTAGCGATCACCTTATTCTTTCCACCATCTTTCAAAGATATACTTGAAAAGTTGTATTATCTGGTTTATGGTAAGCAGAATTATTGATAGAGGCCATAGTGTTATAAATTCGTTCCATGTTGTTGACTTAGCACTTAGGCTGTGCAGATATAGTATGAATCAAAAACTTCTAATAAGAGAAAGAAAGCCTTGTAAAATGTATGTTTCTGAGAAGGTTTTTCATACCCCATTAAAGCAAGTTGCTCAAAAATATCAGCATTGGGTAGACATTCAATTCCTTCAGCATCTTCCAATTGAAGATCTCTTCTTACACTTATCTTAGTGATGATCACTTTCTTCCCATCCACTAGGGCTTGTAACTGAACTTCTCCATTAATAACTTTTAATTGCAGTAGCCAAAACTGCTCAATACATGAAGTATAGATTGTAGGATTAACCGTTAACGCATATTTGATAGGATTCGCATTCAAGAAATCCAAAATTTGCTCAAACCTGTCACTTTCAGTGGGTTTAGCCAAGAACGCGACCATGTTGTGTGAATCAGCAAACTTTGGAGCAGACATTGTGATGGGTTTTGATGATTAATGATGAAATTGAGTTAGAGTTTATGATTAGAGAGTATATCAAAGATTGTAGGTCTAAAGTCTTAGATATGTTTAGCCTTTTGTAGGACAATAGCTAACTTGAATAAATCTAAATCAACTATATGAGAGACAATGACTATGAATACTATATGCTAATGCGGAATCTTAACACAAGTACTAAGAAGAATACAATGTAAAACTTTGCTATTTGCTATTAATTTCTATTAGAATACTATTTTCAATCTCATGTTAAACATTGTGCCGTAGGGTTCCTTTTATACACCAAAGAAACTCTAATGGGCTTTTACAAACGCGTAAAAGGATAATGCATATCCTTTCCTAAGATATCTCCTAAGATATCTCTAAGATAACTATTATAACTATTCTGTTACATAAACAGACTTAACTAGACAAGGCCAGTACTAACTATAGTACTGCCAGACTTAACTTAGTACTGGCAGACTTAACTATGTCTACCAGACTTAACTCTATAACTACCTGACTTAAGTCTGTTTACAATAATTCCTAACAAAGATTGAAATCGAGTAAAAGTTTGAATGAAACCCTTAATCGAAGTATTTATATAAATACCCTCAACAGCATTAACGTTCACTCGCAGTTGTAAGTTATGCCTAACAACATTAACTTTCAACTAGCAGTAGTAAGTAACCCAACAGTAGTAACTCAGTAGTAAATTAAGCATTGCTAACTTTAAAATTACAAATAGACCAGTAGTAAGTTATGCTAGCCTGCTTTAACTTTGAATCACCAGACATTCAACTTTGAATCACATCTTTAAACTCCTCAATTCCTTTATATAAGCATTTCCATCTTTATTTTTAGTATTTTTACAAATTCTCTCTGTCTGTTTTTGATTTCTCTCAATTCTTTTGAACACTCTCAATTCTCTTTGTCTGTTTTTGATTTCTCTCAATTCTTTTAGCTCACAATTCTCTCTGTCTGTTTTTGATTTCTCTTAATTCTTTTAGCTCACAATTCTCTCTGTCTGTTTTTTTTAAAACATCTCTCTTTCTGTTTTTTAACTCACAACTTCTCTTATTTCTTTTTCTCACTAAATCACTCTGTCTGTTTTTATCACACATCTCTCTTTCTGTTTTTCAACTCACAACTTCTCTCAATTCTTTTTCTCACTAAATCACTTTGTCTGTTTTTATCACACATCTCTCTTTCTGTTTTTCAATTCACAGCTTCTCTCTAATTCATTTACTTCACCATTTTCTTAATCAGGACTTTAAAGATTAAGCATTCTAATACTGGCAATCAAATATTGAAATCTACTTACATCAAATGCTTTTGTAAGCAAATATATAACATTCTTATCAGTATGAATCTTGATCATTTGAATTAGCTTCTTTTCATTGGAATCTCTGATGAAGTAGTGTCTAATCTCAATGTGCTTTGTCTTTGAGTGAAAAACAAGGTTCTTCACTACGCATATAGTACTCTCATTATCAATATAGATCTTTATATGCATAAATTTATACCCATAATCAAGTAATTGAATTTGAATCCAAAGCACTTGGCCATAACAACTTGAAGCAGCTACATATTTAGCTTTTGTTGTGGAATTAGCAACCACAGTCTGCTTTTTACATGCTATTGAATCACATGCTACATTAGAATTGATAACCTCCTGTTGTGGACTTCTAATATAAGCTTGCTATTGCATAGTTCATTATCTTATATGCATCCAGTCAAAAAGGTGAATTCTTAGGATACTAAAGGCCTAATTTAGGTTGACCATTAAGAAATCTAAAAATTCTTTTCACAACATGAAGATGTGACACTTTAGGGTTAACTTGGAATCTGGCACATACACATACATCAAACATTATATCTGGTCTTAAAGAAGTAAGATACATCAACGAGCCGATCATTGAATCTGGTACGATGTGTTCTCTACATCTTCACCATTGCATCTTGAGCAAAGGTTATGGGTTTCCACTGGGTGGTTTGCTGTTTTTTGGACATCTACTAAAGCCACAATTTCTTCAAACTCTCAGGTCACATTCTCGCCTGGCTTATAAAAATCCCATCTTCTTTTCTGCTTTACCTTGCAGTCCTAGAAGATTGTGAGTTGTTACATAGAACTCATCTGAAAATTCTTATGCTCATCTTTTCCAAAACTCTGTGCGTAACTTCTTCTTTGTAGTCCCAAAATAGATATAATTCATTTACCTATACTATCAGAATATCACCTTGGTCCCTCTTGATAAACAAAGTTTTGTCTATCTATCCTCTCTGAAACCCATTTTCCAACAAATAAGTGGACAAGGTCTCATACCAAGCTTTGGGAGCTTGATGCAAACCATAGAGAGCGGTTTGTTGTGTTACTTTTCTTTACTTTGTAAAACTCGTCAGGGAAGTCTGGTTCTTCAAATCCTAGTGGTTGAAAAAACATATACTTCATCTTTCAATCTTACCATAAGAACAAGTACTCTTCGACATCCCATTGGTAGACCATAAAGTCTTTAAACGAGGACTAGGCTAGAATAGCCTAAATCGCTTCAATTCTGGCAATAGGGCAAAAACTTCTCATAGTCATCCCTCTCTTGTTGTGTGTACCCTTGAGCAACTAATCTTGCTTTGTTCTTTATCACAATGCCTCTTTCATCCTTTTTGTTCCTGTAAACCCATTTAGTGCCTATGGCCCTTTTGCCATTTGATAAATCCACCAGGGTCCAAACCATTTATAATTTGAATTGTAGAAGCTCATCCTGCATAGCTTCTATCCAACTTGGATCCTTCAATGCTTGGATTACCTTATTGGGGTCTTTTTCTTTGATAAAAAAGCAAGCAAATCACAATTTTGAAAAGTCTTTATGGTTTGTTCTTTGATGAACTCGAACTAAACAAACCATGTTCTTTCAAATTCTTTGTCATTCTTCTTGTTTAAGGTGCTGAATTCAAGTCTGCAATAATTTGTTCAACTGGATGATCTTTGTGTATTCTTGTAGTTAGAATAGGACTAACAGGCATAAATGCATCTAAATTGTTCAAGTCAGCCTCTGCATCAACATCTTCATCATCATCTGAAAAAACAATGTCTTCCAATTCAGGCATATTTGCATCATTTGGAAGTTCAATGCTTGTTTTTGGATCAATAGTATTAACTTCTGTGATAGCAGCATTAACAGTTAAACTAACAGCATTAACATTGTTAGTGCTGTTTCCATCACTAGTAGTATTAATATTGTTAGTGTTGTTAATACAATCATCCTTCTCTTGATTAATTATTGGTTCCTCTGTACTTGGAACCACTCACTATCTTTTTCCTTCTAGTTGAGATTTCCACTTGCTATTCCCTGGATCTTTAGCAACCTATCTTTCTCCTCCCTGATGGTTTGAATTCCAGCTTCAGGTAGATTACCTTTGAATTCTAAGAGAATAGTAGATCAGCAGGCCACATTGTAGCAAAATTGTAATCTTTGCCATGTACTGTCTCCACTCTAGCTTTCACCTTTGCATCATCGCTATGCTTTTTGTACCTGCTTTACCATTAGACTGTTTTAATACACTAACTGGACTTATAGTTCATAGATTTTGTTAGTGCATCTATATCAAAAAGCCAATTAGGTCCACTTACTGCAAATAATTAGATCGTATTTTCACTAAATTGTACATGATATTCTCTTCTACTATCCTGTTTTCTGTTAGATACTTTGATTGCTTTCTATTGGTAGAGTATCTACAAGTCCTTCATTCAGGCCTTTCCAATCAAAATTTACATATTTGATCTTTGGTATTATGGATTGTAACGGACACCCAAATGGGTCTCTCATAAAGTTAAGGCAGGTTTTCTACTTAGAGAAAAAATTTCAATAAGGGGTAATGGTTATGGGCTTGTTATCTAATCACCCTATTTTGACATACCAAGCAGTATTAACTGCTTCAGCCCAAAAAGTTGTTGGTAATTTGAAATCAGCTAGCATAGTTCTAGTAACCTCAATTAGTGTCCTATTTTTCCTTTCTGCTAATCTATTTTGTTGTAGAGTCCTAGCAACACTACTTTTCCTCTTATTACCTTCATTCAAAGTAAATTGTTTCATGATCCTATGTTCTTGAATTCAGTTCCCTTTGTCACATTATTGCACTGTTACCATTGGTCTATTAAGATTTTTCATATTCATGTATGAAGGTTTTAAAGATTTCACTTGTTTTATCCTTAGTGACTAAAGAAAACCCAACTAAATCTAATAAAATCTTACTGTGACGATAGGCAATAACTGCTTTTTCATTAAAGCTCTTTTCAAAGGCTTTAGGCCAAACTAAATCCTTGTGCAACATTGTAATCGTTGGCTGATTGATATACTCGATGTGTTGGGTCTTATATTAGCTCTGTGTGTTTTTCACCTTTTGACTAAGCAACACAGGTTGATTTATTTCAAAATGTTTTGAGGTTAACCTCTTATTGGGTGTCCAGTACCAGTTTATTAATTGTTTTGTAATTTACATGTCTAAATCTTCTATGCCTCAAAGATTAGATGTCATCTGTGGGGATTTTGTAAGTAGACTTGTGTAGACCTCATTGAGGATCAATATTTCTTTAAGTCAACAAAAGGTACTTGTTTTCATTTCTAGATCTGTATGTTAAACATAAATCTTTCATACTGTTTATCTTAAGTCTGGTGATTTAGTACATCACATTTTGTATCTATTATAAGATATAGTCTTTTGTCACATATTTGTGAGACACACAAAAAAGAGTTAAACTTTTGTCCTTTACAAAATACACATCTTCAAAAATACATATTTACTAGGTCTTATTTTTACCTTCCCAGTTAATTTTCCCTCCTTGGGAATTTACTCCGAAAGCAACAAATCCTACATCAATTTCTTCATTAATTTGTAGATAGGATCTGTTTTATGTAATCTTCCTCTATTGGTGCAGTAGAAAGCGATACCACTCTCTCTTCAATCACTCTTTTATTCTTCAAATTTGCTGTGGATTGCTCTGCAAATATGGTAGGAAATTTATGTTTCTTTTGGGGTCCCATGCCATTATGGACTTGGATTGCCTTGTGCATCAATCATGTAGTAAATACTTAAAAGACATTGATGGCACCATTTGTTTCTGGAAGAACATTGGCTATAAACTTGTGTTTGGTCTCCAACCTTATATGCTGAGGCCTGAACAACATTCCCTTGTTTCCCCTTAACAGTATTAAGAATGCTTTTAGCCTAGCAGTATTAACCTCTTTTTTCCCTTATCAGTAATACCTTTGTAGTGACATTACTGTTAGTATTTTGGTAAAAGGCTTATCTAGCAGTTTAATATGACATTATTAATAACATTTTTATAGGGTCCTGCATTATTCTCTGCTGTTCTTGTATCATACACCCAAAATTTTAATAAATGTAATATCCATCTTATTAAGTTAGTGATGTACGAGATATCTTGTTATATATGAACAACACTTAAAAAATCCCTTTTTTCAGGGATATTTTTCCGCTTTATTACATTTACATACTTATGCCAATATTCAATATGCATGTATAACCTGCATAACTCAAGTTAACAGATCGAAACCTACATATTGCATTCTATCTTCATATATGTTAAGCAAAACTATCATACATCATCAAGTCTATTCATTAGATTCCATTATTACAAGGTACAGTTATTTCTAAAAGATATCATTTGTAATATATATCAAAAATGGGCTTTAATCATTATCGGGATGCCTAAACCCTAACCTCATGGAAAGGGGTATAACCCTAAGTGAATGCAGCTACTAAAGCCTATGTACAGGTAAAAAAAAAAAAAAAAAAAAATATAGCTATCTCATTTAACATATAAATCTCTTTCAAGTCGCAAAAGTTACAAATATCTAATAATGCAATGTACAAGTCATTAAGCATGATCTCTAAAATAGCCGTTTTACCTCCGTTTTCATTCTAATTTCTTCACCACCACTTAAGAAAGCTAATATACTCATTTTACAATATATGAACCCTAATTATTCCATACATAAGCTTTCATACATCTTTTTGCACTCAAAACCCTAAACCCTAAAACCAAGCTAGTTTCTAAACCATGACCTGTTTCTTGGCTTTTATCCATTATAAACCCAAACCAACACTCAAATGAGTTGTAAAAACTTATTTTACAATCATATCAATCCTATTCAATCATTATTTCAATCTACTTCATCATTTTACTTCTCACTTGTACGTTAGAAAAAAACTATCCTAGAAACCCTAAAATACTAATTGGTCATTTAACCGCTTTACTTGTTTTAAAAACCTTCTAATCTAAATAAAACCAAACCAAGGGCCATTATAAACATATAAAATGAGTTTAAATTCTTTATCGATTCAGTTAAACTTGGCAATGTGCAAGAATCAGCCTAGAAAGCCTTACGAGATCCAGAAAACTAATTTATCCCTATTGTAACTTTGACCTTTTACAATTTCAACCATTAGATAACTTAACCAATGTCCAATATTCATGGATAATACGTTATATAAGTCTAGGGATTGGTATTCTCATTCCTAATCCAAGAGTATGCAAAATATAAGCAAGAAAGTCAAGTAACCCTAAACGAGCCTAGTTGAACCCGTACTCCATTTCTTCAATTCTAATCGTTTTTTAACCAACAAATTGTATTCTTTGATAATTACTTTTATCCCAAACCTTAACAACCTATTTCATTCATTTCCTTAAATCATTTTTACACATATGTACCTTGTTAAACCTTTGAAGAACCCGTCGAACCTAAAATTGGACCAGTTTACTTCTATGACCATTTTTAAACCACTCTAGATTGCTTACTTTATACAACGACCACCGTTAGAACTCTTCTCAGAAATCTTACTAGCTGCTTACTAAGCTGCTTTGACTATTCCAAAGTCAAGAATGAATAGACTGGCCTTCCTTTAACTCACTATCAGCGCGACAACAAGAAACATAACCAACTCATCAAGCTACTTTCCTAGACCTCCACACTTCATTTTCTAGCTTATACACCTTCTATACTAGACCCTTGAGGTGTCAAGACCAGATCCTAAGGCTTTGATTACTCATCTAAGCTTGAAACAAGTATAAATAGGGGCATAGATTTGTGTTCATTCTTCTTCATATCCCCCAATTCCTCCTCTATACCATTCATAGTAGCATCTCCTTGATCAATTATGATTTCTAATATATCTTAATGCCGTTCAAGTATAGAAAGGAGCAAAAGAGACAAGAAACTAAGCATGAGTACGTTACTTAGCCGTAACGAAGCACGAAAGGTCCCGATTCTGACCCATTTCCTAGCTATAATCTTATACCAGGTTCTATAAGCTTTATATTATGCTAATGTAACATTATAATGTTCATTATGTTCTTGCTGAATTGTCATATATAAAGCTTTGAACTCAAAAACTATAGTGTTAGTGCCTTTTTGGTCAAAACGATACACCTGAAAACCATAATTCAGTTTTTACTTAAACTATGAGTTATACTTGTTAAATTTTTATTATAATCATCCTAATAAGATATGATAATGTTATTATGTGCTTTTGATAAGTCATATAGAGAATCTTGACCTTAAAACCCGCGCGTTGTCATTATGAAACCCTAATGTTGACATGTTTTACCTTTTAACTTATAAATCGTTAAATTAACTTATGTGGTGTTAAATCTTCATAATTTTTTTTTTTTTTAAGGGGGTTTTTTTAATATTTTATTTTAACTAAAAAAATAACTTATAAATGATATATGAAATGTTAATTAAGTTTCGCATGGCAATTTGGACGTGTCTTGTAATTTTAATCCATGCAAGGGGTATATATCGTAAATTTCAGAAACTTATAACTAAAAGGACTAAAAAGTGTCATTTTATCAAAGTTATAACTATAGGGGGTCTATTATGTCACTTTTTAAAGTATAAGGTTTATTGGTATGTCATAAAGTTGAAGAAACCAAAAGTCGTTATAATAATGCAACTTAGGGGTCTATTGCATTTTCCAAACCGGGTCTAAATGTTAATTGGAAATAGTGTAAAATCATATTTCAAAAACATTACACAGAATAAACTTTAATTAACACTCCTCGTGCTTAACATCTCCAGATATTGAATAAAATGCTTAAAACTGCTTATGTTCTAATCATTATATCATTCATCATCGATGTGCTTTCAAAAATCATGTCCCGGATCCATATCATACCACAATACTAGGGAGATTCATTATTAAGGAAAGTTTTCATCTTGGTATTACGTTCTGACTGAATTGTTGGGTTTACGATTTAATGTGCTAGCTCCACAATGTTTAATAAATGACTTCTATACTATGATGGCACCCCACCCCCCCCCCCCCCACCCCCCCTGAACGGTGTTATCGATAATTTTTATATCAAAACTAACTTCGTTTATTCTAAAAAAACGTTTATTACATTCATACTTAAGAATTGCCATATATTACAACCTCAGGTGTCTGTGATTGCGTATGAAGCGTTACTTTCATTCCTATTCATTAGCTATCATTTCCCTATAACGTTCAGGTGAGTCATAGCCTCGCTTATTCAATCGTTTTATAAACCCGCAATGAGATAATGCTAGAATACATGATAATTTTTTTTCATGCTATTTAAATTTATATTGCCTAAGTAACTGACTTTGCCCTTAAGGCCTTAATCGTAAACCGTTAATTACTCTCGTAGTAGCGCTGAATGATGGTGAATAGATATATTTGGGGATGGACTCCCCGTTGGTGTACTAGTTAAGTGTACCAATTGCACATCATGAAATCACGTGGGGTGTTTTGGCCAAAGGCTGCCCGCAGGGCAATATTATCATTATTACCTAAGCATCGGATTCATGAGCTTAATGGCAATACTTAAATATATATTTTCATACTGGGTGTATATCAAAGTAACTAAATATCGCATTTGCATTCAAATTATTTTACTTAAAACCTTTGGATTTCACTTAAACTTTGTGTTGGACTTTTTTTAGGATGTTTTTATCTCAGGTAACTAATGGCACCCAAGTGATGAGTACCCGGAAGAGGAAAAACCGTTATCATTCAATGTTGTATTTTAGACTTCTGGAAAATCACTTGTTTGTAAAAACATCTGAAGAAATAATGAATGATAATTATTTTCAAAAATGACTCATTTTTGATTCTATTTGTTAACTATGATTATGACTGTTGTACCTTGATGTAATACCCGGATTAGCTTTCGTGGCTATTGTAAAAATGGGGTAGATTACAGATTTGGTATCAGAGCATACGTTATAGAGAACCAGGTTAAAAACCTTAACTATATCTAGACGTTTCTTTTTCTATCCTAATAAAGTCCCCCGTGCCGCTATATTTCCGAATGGTATGTAAGTTACATAACGATTTTATTACTAAATAAATAACTTTTGTTATTACTGTTGGGTTATTAAAAAAAAAAAAAAAAAAACAGAACGGATGTCTTCCCACGATCAGTCCTATTTCTAATTTTGGAGGATGTCTTTTCTTCAATTTCCAAAATCTATGTTCTCCGGCTTCTTCGGATTATGTCCCTGACTCTCCAGGAAAAACTTATCCAGTGCTTCCAATTCATTGGAATTGTCCCAACGAAACTTCACCGACCTTTCAGTTATTTCTCGATGATCCTACATGGAATGCCTTACAAGCGGTTTCTATAACTGAAAGTAACCTATCCCGCTCTCCTAATTATCATACCACCTAAACTTAGATTTCTTTCTCCAGAATGGACTCCTTTCACCAATGCAGTTTGTCTCATCTACCCCATCCCAACTCAAGTCTTGAGATTGGTGTAACTTCCTGAAATCAGCTATCATACGTCATGAGAGGAAATTCAGGGTATCCATGGTTATATAGAAGAAATCCTCCTGGAAACATTTTGATTAGATTGACAAATGGCTTCGAAAGGTTTGTAAAGGAACAATAATCATTCCATGGTGATTTGACGCTTATGCAGCAGAAACTCCAGCAAGCTCATACTCAGATCACTAAACTCTGTAGAAAGCAAATAGGATCCAACCATAGATCTCCTTAGCTGTTACAGAATCGCGGATTGGCAGAAGTATCAATGATATGGAAACTCGTCACCAAGAAGACTATAGATAAAATCATGAACTCTATCATGAAACTCCAATCCGATTTCAGTGATCATCTAGTTTCTAGTTTTAGTTTAATTCTAGTCTTTAGTCTTACTAGCACGCGGATGTGTTGGATTATAAATAAAAACACTTGTACATCTTGACTATGTACAGTAAAAAGGGCATGTGATTAATATAATAGGCGATCCCATTTCTAACTTGTTGTTTTTTACTGCTTTTATTGCATATCATCATCATCCATTCATTCATCTTTCATGCGCATCATTATAATCTCTCTTTATCCCCATAAACTCTATCCATAGCTTAAATATCTTTTGTTAAATTATGCTTAAAGTTTAAAACTGAGTATTTCTCTTTAAAAAAATTGAGCATTACTACTACTCTTTTTTATTACGTGTTATCTGTTATTGCGTAGAATGCCTTCCAAAAAAGAGCATCAACAACGGAGACCAGCTATGATCAAGATGCCATTAGAAAGTTAGAAGCTGATCGTGTCACCTTCGGGCCCTAGAAGCTCAGCTGCTACAATGGCAACGTGCTAGTAATAACCCAACAAGGAAACACTGTCCTACTGGAACTCTGCAGTGAAATGGGAAAACTAAAAAGAGTTCTTTAGACTGTCAACTTTCTTCTTTAATGGTACAGAAGGAGCGTAGTCTTACTCGCTAGTTATTGAACGAACCGAATCAGTATTCTCTCGTAGCAGATGTGCCGAAGAAAACAAAGTAACTTTTGCTACTGGTACTTTAACTGATGATGCGTTGTCTTGGTAGAATGCATATGCCCAGCCTATGAGAATAGAGCAAGCTAATCAAATCACTTAGACTGAATTAAAAATGCTTCTGACAAACAAGTATTGTCCTCGGACTGAGATCAGGAAGATGGAAGAAGAACTTTACAATCTGATTGTAAAGGAAAATGATCTTAAACTTATGTTAGAAGATTCAGATTAACGGTTTATGTCAAACATGGTGCCAAACAACTCGTTAATAACTCTTGGAAGCTTTTATCAGGGGACTACCTCAAAGCATTGAAGGAAATGTTACTGCCTCTAAACCTCAAACTTTAGAGGAGGCCATTAACATAGCCCAAAGGCTAATAGATCAAGTAACTTTGACGTATGCTGGCATATGCCAAGGTATCGAGTGACAACAAAAAGAAAGTTTGACACCAGAGACTTTCAGCTAACAACTTCGAGCAACAACAAACTACGTAACACCAATAATCGTTACAATAATCGTCGACAATAGAACCAAAGACAAGAAGCTGGTAGAACCTATGCTGTTACTTCATCAGAAAATGGTAGGTATGCCGGAGATCTCCCTCTGTGTAAAAGGTGCAATTACCATCACACCGAACCCTGTACTGGTAGGTGTAATAATTGCAACAAGAATGGGCCATCTAAGCAAGAACTGCCAAAGCAAGAAGCCAGCCACCGGAAAGTAATCAACTCCTAGTGACAGTGGTTTGCCATGCCTGTGGTGAGAAAGGACATACACAATCATGCATAAAGAAACATTATGCCAAGGAAGAGCCTACATGCTGAGAGATAAGAATGCCCAACAAGACCCAAAATGTCGTTACGGGTATGTTTCTCCTAAATCAGCATTTAGTTAGGGTATTATTTGATTCCGGAGCTGATAGAAGTTTTATATCCTATCGCTTTGCTCTATGTAAATATGGTCTATTACAGTAGACTACCTTTTTATAATATCGAAATGGCTGACGGAAACTTAGTAAGCACAAACACTATTATTAAAGGCTGCACTCTAACTTTGCTGAATTAACCTTTTGAAATCGATCTCATGCCAATTAAGCTTGGTAGTTTCGACGTTGTTATCGGTATGGACTGGTTATCCAAATATCATGCCAAAATTCTCTGTGATGAGAAAGTTGTTCACATTCTTATCGACGGTGAAACTCTAATCATTTGAGGTGATCGAAGTAAAACCCGACTAAATCTCATATCTTGTATAAAAACTGAAAAGTATATATCCCGAGGTTGTCAAGTTTTTATGATCTAAGTTGTGGAGAAGAAAGCAGACGAGAAAAGACTCGAAGACATTCCCGTGGTCAAAGAATTCCCAGATGTCTTTCCTGAAGATCTACCTGGTATCCCTCCCATTCGCCAAGTATAATTCTAAATTGACTTAATCCCCGGAGCAACACCTATAGCTCGAACACCTTATAGATTAGCTCCTTCAGAAATGCAGGAGTTATCTTATCAACTTCAAGAACTAACCGACCGAGGTTTCATTCGACCAAGTACATCACCTTGGGGAGCTCCTGTCTTATTTGTTAAAAAGAAAGACGGATCTTTCAGAATGTGTATTGATTACCGAGAGTTGAATAAACTTACTATAAAGAATCGTTACCCATTGCCCAGGATCGATGACTTATTCGATCAACTTCAAGGTTCAAGCGTTTACTCAAAAATCGACTTAAGATCAGGTTATCATCAACTGAGAGTAAGGGAAGAAGATATTCCTAAGACTGCTTTCAGAACGAGATACGGACACTATGAATTTCAAGTCATGCCATTTGGTTTAACAAATGCACCTGCTGTATTCATGGATCTCATGAATCGTGTTTGTAAACCTTATCTGGATAAGTTTGTAATTGTGTTCATCGATGATATTCTTATCTATTCTCGCAACGAAGAAGAACATGCAAGTCATCTCAGGATTATCTTGGAATTACTCCGAAAAGAGAAATTGTATGCCAAGTTCTCTAAATGTGATTTCTGGATACATATCGTGCAATTTCTTGGTCATCTCATCGATAATCAAGGACTTCATGTTGACCCTGCCAAAATCGAAGCTGTTAAGAATTGGACATCTCCCACTACACCCACAGAAGTACGTCAATTCTTAGGACTCGCCGGCTATTATCGAAGATTTATCGAAGGTTTTTCAAAGATTGCAAAGCCTTTGACTAAATTAACCCAGAAGAACAAGAGTTATATCTGGGGCGAAGAACAAGAATCAGCTTTTCAACTCCTTAAACAAAAACTCTGTGAAGCACCAATCTTAGCATTACCAGAAGGAAACGATAATTTTGTCGTTTACTGTGATGCATCTCTTCAAGGGTTAGGAGCTGTACTAATGCAACGAGAAAAAGTCATTGCTTATGCATCTCGACAACTCAAACCTCATGAAGAAAACTATACCACTCATGATCTCGAATTAGGAGCAGTAATATTCGCTCTTAAAATCTGGAGACACTATCTATACGGTACAAAGTGTACAGTTTTCACTGATCACAAGAGCCTTCAACATATTCTTCGTCAAAAAGAATTGAATATGAGGCAACGCCGATGGTTAGAACTACTCGCAGATTATGATTGTGAAATTTGTTATCATCCCGGAAAGGCAAATGTTGTAGCAGATGCCTTAAGTCGAAAGAAACGAATCAAACCCCTTCGAGTTCGAGCATTAATCTTAACCGTTCATCCAAAATTACCATCTTAAATCCTCGAAGCCCAAAATGAAGCCCTCAAAGAAGAAAATGTCAAAAACGAGAACCTACGAGGAATGGACAAATCATTTGAAATTCGTCCTGATGGAACTCGTTGTATCAAAAACCGAAGCTGGTTACCACTTTTTGGGCGGTTTGCTGAGACTTAATCATGCATGATCTCATAAATCCAAAATTCTATCACCCGGGCTCTGATAAGAAGTACCATAGATCTAAAGAAACTCTATTGGTGACTAAACCTGAAGGCAATCATGGCAGAAATTTAGCACGTGTTTGACAGTTCTTGAGTTAAGCCGAATGTCAAAAGCCATCCGGCATTATTGTACATACTTGGGAATATCCCTGATGTGGAAATGGGAAAGGATAACAATGGATTTCGTCACAAAGCTACCCAAAACCTCAACTGGACATGATGCCATCTGGGTCATTGTCGATCGTCTTACCAAATCAGCGCATTTCATTCCCATTCGAGCGACTGATAGTATGGAAACTCTTACGAGATTATACATCAAAGAAATAGTCACTCGACATGGCGTGCCAATCTCTATCATCTCGGATCGTGATAGTCATTTCACATCCAGATTTTGGCAGTCATTGCAAAATGCTTTAGGTACTCGACTAGACATGAGTACAGCATATCACCCTGAAACCGATGGACAAAGTGAAAGAACCATCCAAACACTCGAAGACATGCTACGAGCTTGTGTCATAGATTTCGGAAAAGGATGGGATAAACATTTACCATTGGTAGAATTTTCATACAACAACAGTTATCATGCCAGTATCAAGGCAGCACCGTTCGAAGCACTTTATGGACGAAAGTGTAGATCACCTGTTTGCTGGGCTGAAGTTGGAGATTCTCAACTTACAGGACCAGAAATAATTCAAGAAACCACTGAAAAGATTGTACAAATTCGTCAACGCTTGCAAGCTGCAAGAGATAGACAAAGAAGTTACGCCAATGTAAGGCGAAAGCCTTTAGAATTTCAAGTTGGCGATCGTGTTATGTTGAAAATATCACCTCGCAAAGGTATCTTTCGATTCGGAAAACGAGGAAAGCTTAATCCACGATACATTGGACCATTCAAAATCCAATATCCTGAACGAATTGGCCCAAGAGTACAAACTAGAGCTTCCTGAAGAGCTTAGTAGTGTCCACAATACTTTCCATGTTTCAAATCTAAAGAACTTCAACTCGACGAAAAACTTAACTTTATAGAAGAACCAGTGGAAGTTATGGAGCGTGAAATCAAACAACTCAAGCGAAGTCGTATTCCTATAATCAAAGTACGATGGAACTCTAAAAGAGGACCCGAGTTTACATGGGAACGCGAAGATGAAATTCGTGCCAAATATCCTCATCTATTTTCAATCATCACTTCAAGTTTAATCAAATCTCGGGACGAGATTTCTGTAAGGGGTGGAGACTATAACAACCCACAATTTTCATAAATGTAAATATCCATCTATTAAGTTAGATGATGTACAATCTATCAGTTATATATGAACTCACCTTTTTCAGGGAAATTTTTCGCTTTATTACATTACATTACTTTGCCAATATCTCAATATGCAATATAACCTGCATAACTCAAGTTAACGGACTCGGACAACCTACGTATGGCAATCCTATCTTCATATATGTCAAGCAAACATCATAACATATCAAGTCAATATTATAATATCATTATTATAAGGTATATCACTTCTAAAAGGTACCATTTGCAACATCATATCAAAACGGGCTTTAAACCATTATCGGATGCCCTAAACCCTAACCTCATGAAAAGGGTTAACCCCTAAAGTGAATGCACAAGCTACTAAAGTATATGTACAGGTAATATGATATCTCATTTAACATATAAAATCTCTTCAAGTCAAAGTACAAATCTCTAAAAGCTCAATGTACAAGTCATTAAGCATGATCTCTAAAATAGCCGTTCTACCTCCGTTTTCATTCTAATTTCTTCACCACCACTTAAGCAAGCCAATATACTCATATTACAATATATAAACCCTAAATATTCTATTCATAAGCTTTCATACATCTTTTTACATTCAAAACCCTAATTCAAAACCCTAAACCCTAAAACCGAGCTAGTTTCTAAACCTTGACCCGTATCTTGGCTTTTATCCATTATAAACCCAAACCAACACTCAAATAAGTTGTAATAACTTATTATACAATCATATCAATCCTATTCAAACATTATTTCATCATTACTTCATCATTTTACTTCACTTGTACGTAAAACATATCCTAGAAACCCTAAATGTGCCTAATTGGTTCATTTGACCCGTTTTCTCAATTTCAACCCATTTTAACTTAAACCAACGACCAAAATTCATTAATAATACTTTATATAAGATCTAGGATCTGTATTCCATCATTCCTAATCAAAAGTATACAAAATATAAACCAAGAAAGTCAAGAAAACCCTAAACCGTACCATTTGGTATCCGTGACCTCGTTTCTTCAATTTTAATCCGTTTTAACCCAAACGAATTGCTAATCTTTGCTAATTACTTTAATCCCAGACCTTAACAACCTATTTCATCATTCCTTAATCATTTATAACACAATGTACCTTGTTAAAACCTTTGAAGAACCCGTCGAACCCAAAATAGACCTAGTTGTTTTCTATGACACATTTGACCCCTCAAATTGCTACCAAGTCCCAAATAACCAATGTAACCTCCTTCTAGAATCATAGTAGCAGCTTATGCACCTACTTTGACTTATCCTTGGTCAAAAATCAAAAACACAAAAAATGGCCTTTCTTTTGCTCCATTTCAAGCCGGCAACAAGCAACCCCAACACCTCATCAAAGCTATTTTATAGACCTCCACCATTGATTTCCTAGCTTCTACACATCATACCCTAGACCCTCTATGTGTCAAGACCAGATCCTAAGCCTTGCTTACTCCTTGCTACTTCAAAAGGGTATAAATAGGAGCATAATGTCTTCATTTTTCTTCATCCCCCACTTCCTCCTCTATAACCCTTCATAGAAGCAATCCTTTGCTCTAATAGATCATAAGTGATCTTAAGAAGTCTCAAGTACAGAAAGGAAGCAAAAGAAACCAAGAAACGAAGCCCGAGAGTCGTTACTCTAGCCGTACGAAGCCGAAAGTCCCGATTCTGACCCGTTTCCAAGCTATAAGCTCAAACCAGGTTCTCTAAGCTTATATTCTGCTTATGTAACGTCATAATGTTCATATGTTCTTGCTAAAATCATAATATAAAGCTTTGAACTCAAAAACCTAAGTGTTATGGCTTTTTGATCCAAAACCGTACACCCGAAACCCTAATTTCATGTTTTTTCTTAAACTATGAGTTAAACTTGTAAACTTTTGTTATAATCTATCCTAATAAGCTATTATAATGTTAAAATAAGTGCTTTGATAAGTCATAAGAGAATTTGACCTTAAAACCCGTGCGTTTTCATTTTGAAACCCTAATTTGACCCGTTTTACCTTTTAACTTGACAAATCGTTAAATTAAACTTATGTTGTGTTAAATCTTCATATTTTAGTTTATTATAACTTATAAATATCTATTGAAATGTTAAATTAAGCTTGCATGGCAATTTGGACATGTTTTGTAATTATAATCCATGCAAGGGGTATATATCGTAAATTCAAAACTTTATAATTAAAAGGACTAAAAAAGTGTCATTTTATCAAAGTTATAACTATAGGGGTCTATTATGTCACTTTTTAAAGTACAAGGTTTACTTGGTATATCAATAAAAGTTGAGGGACCAAAGTCGTAAAAATGCAAACCCTAGGGGTCTACTTGCAGTTTTCCAAACCCCAGGGTCTAAAATGTAACATTTTGAAAAAGTGTAAAATCATATTCAAAACATTACCAGACATAACTTTAATTAACGCTCCTCGTGCTTAACATTTCTAGATATTGAATAAAATGCTTAAAACTGCTTATGTTCTAATCCTTATATCATTCATCATCGATGTGCTTTCAAAAATCATGTCCCGGATCCATATCATACCACAATACTAGGGAGCTTCATATTAAGAAGTTTCATCTTGGTATTACGTTCTGTCTGAGTTGTTGGGTTTACGATTTAAAGTGCCCTAGCTCCACAAACGTTTACTAAATGACTTCTGATCTATATCCTGAACGGTGTTATGATAATTTTTATATCAAAACCAACATCGATATCCAAAAACTTATATATACAATCAAACTAAGACTTGCCATATATTAACCCAGGTTGTCTGTGATTGCCGTGTTGAAGCCGTTACCTCCATTCCCTATACATTAGCTATCAATTTCCCTATAACTGTTCAGGTGAGTTCATAGCCTCGCATTTCAATCTTTTTATAAATCCGCGAGGGAGATACATGCTATAAACATGAATGCAATTATTTCTACATGCTATTTCAATTTACTATTGCCTAAGTAACTGCTTTGCCTTTAAGTCCCCATAATCATGAACCAATTAATTACTCTCCGTATAAGCCGCGAAAGATGTGAATAATCTATTGGGCTGGACTCCCCGTGGTGTACCCATTACTGTAACCCAGTTTGTCACATCATTAGAAATCACGCGGGTATTTTGGCAAAGGTGCCCGTAGGGGCAATATTATCATTATAACCTAAGGCATCGGATTCATGAGCTAATGGCAATAATAAATTATGTTTTCAATACTGGGTGTATATCAATGTAACCCAAATAACGCATTTGCATTCAAATTATATTACTTAAACCTATGGATTTCACTCAACCTTTGTGTTGACTTTTTAGCATGTTTTATCTCAGGTAACTAATGGCACGGAGTGACGAGGACACGAAGATGGAAAAACCGTTATCATTCAAATGTTGTATTTTAGATTCTGGAAACCTCTCTTTTGTAAAAACTCTGAAGAAATAAGGAATGATAACTTATTTTCATAAACGACTCTTTTTGATTCGTTTTCTATGATTATGACTGTTGTACCTTGAAGTAATATCCCAGATTAGCTTCCGCTGCTATATGTAAAAATGGGGGTGTTACAAATCCCATCCCTTCAGCATACTTTATAGCCAAGTCTTTAGTCAGTCCCTTCGTTAAGTGATCAGCTAAGTTTTGTTGAGAGCTCACAAACTCTATAGATACCACCACATTCGTGATCAGCTCAAAAATCATGCTATGTCTAACACCTAAATGTCTAAACTTCCCATTGTACATCTGGCTATAAGCCTTTGCCAATATAGCAGCACTATCATATCGGATAGGAATAGGTGCTATAGGTTTGATCTATAGTGGAGTCTCAAGGAGCAAGTTTTTCAACCATTCAGCTTCCTTACCAGCAGCTGCTAGAGCCACAAATTCAGATTCCATTGTTGAACCAGTGATACAAGTTTGCTTCTTGAAAGCCCAAGAAATAGTATCACCACCAAGCAGGAATACCTAGCCACTTGTAGATGAATTGTCTTTAGTGTTGCCAATCCAGTTTGCATCAGTATAACCTTCCAACACTGAAGGATAACCAGTATATATCAATCTATAGTCCATGGTTTTCTTCAAGTACTTCAGTACCAGCTGATTTGCTTGCCAGTGCTGAGTACCAGGATTACTAGTATACCTGCTCAGTTTACCCACATCAAATGCAATGTCATGCCTTGTACAAGTCATGGCATACATTAAGCAGCCAATCAACCTAGAATACTCAAGTTGAGATACATCTTGACCTTTATTGGGCATCAGCTTCTCACTTGTATCCATAGGAGTACTAACTGGAGTGCAATCAAAGTAATTGAATTTCTTCAGTACCTTTTCAATATAATAACATTGAGAAATTGCTATACCATTACTTTTATGTTTAATCCTTATACCCAGGATAACATCAGCCCCCCCTCCATGTCTTTATAAAGAACCTTGATGTCACACCCAGTCAGCGCTGAGTTGCAAAACTGATATAATCCGCAAGAGTTTGATCAAGACGGTATAAGTAACTACACAAAAGTCAATATACATATTCAGAAAATTACTAATATTAAGATTAAAAAAGGGAGTAACAAAGCTACATACCATCTTCAGTCTCCTTATAAACCCGTCACGCAATTTCTTCCAATTTATCAATCGATGTTCAACATCACACAGAATTTCCTGTTACAGAATGTCTCGGTTATCTCTTAGAGGTAACATCTAGTTTCTAGACAGTTAATTCAAAGATACATTTGCGGTTAATGTTGTGGATACCTAAAATTTGGCAATTAAATATGTGGTATGGAGAATGCCTTGAGGAGATTATGCTGCAAGCTCAGCAGCCTCTTGTACTTTGTTTGAGCAAAATACTCTTGGAAATGTTCTGATTGTCATATAGTTGTTTGTGTCATTTTATTAAATTTAATTATGAAGTTTTAATAGTATACATTTGACTCCAAGTCATGAACCGGAAGCTTTTTCTAAGTAAGAGAAGTAGTAATTTCAAAAATCTCTGTAGGAACCTGTCAATGAAGCTACGTTTGTGTACATGAGGTAGTTGTACACAGTCAAAATCACGCAATGGCACACAGCTAAAAAACAAATTAGATAGCAAAATCAGATATTAATGAGTTTTGGAACGATAAAGACAGATATGCTTAGAGAAAGCCACTAACCAAATGGTTTTATCTTATAAGACCACTATATGAGAACCGAGCCAGAGACACTACACTAAAAATTTGTTAACCTGTATCCATAACACCGACAATGATGTCACTCTCAAACTTCTTTCTTCTTTCACATTTGTGGCAATCTTAATAAAATCTCATGATATTGTTGCTTATGTAGTCTGTCAAACTTATTCAAGAGGGGGGGTTGACAGATTACACACCATCCATACCTTTACAAACATGATAACAACCAGAACATCACTGTAAAATATTGCATAAACGCCTACATAAGGTTCAGAGATGCGTACCTGATAATTCTCTGGCTTCTAGGTTATGAGCTTTGCTGCAAAGGCGTTGAAACTTATTGTATAGCTGTAGACATGTGAGGCCTTTGCATCTAACTCACTATAATGCAACAGAACTATGGTAGTATGTAGTGCTTACAGGTGGC
Source organism: Tanacetum coccineum (assembly GCA_026074375.1). NCBI lineage: Eukaryota > Viridiplantae > Streptophyta > Magnoliopsida > Asterales > Asteraceae > Tanacetum > Tanacetum coccineum. The sequence continues at coordinate 66,192 of BQNB010005996.1, forward strand.
AAAATGGGTGGGTCATGTAACGGGTCAACCCGTGCATTTTTTTATAATCTTTCCGAAATAGGTTGGGGTCAGTGCGCGAACACATTTTTATCATTTTAATAATTAATAAGCTAAATATGATTCCAAGGATTTTATTATTACAGAAAACCTGACTTATAATTCAAACCGTTTGGCATACAACATAAGGCAAATCGAACCGCCTCATTTATAAGTCATGGACTATATTGCACCTTCTATTTGGTTGTAAAGTTTTAATTTGATCTGCAAAACAGGAAACATTATTTTACATATTACTACCTTCTTTTCAATGCTGATAGGATGCCAATGTGTGTGTTTGCCTTGGAATCCTGCTTGGCCGCTTGATCACCCAAGAAGACAATGTAATAGTCCTGCGTGTATAATTGATCAATCACATTCGTCTCTTTAGAAATCTGCTTATAATTACAAAAAAACAATAAGAATAATACATATATGTTTAACCGACCCTTTTTTTTCCATTAACTCCTAGCAAGTCACATCTCGTGATAACAAATAGTATAAAAAGATAAATAGAAACTAAGTTTCTCGACATCATTGAATGGACGCTTGTTATTAGTGATGCAAAATAAAAAATAACACGATTGTAGCTGCATTATGAGAATTATAAATACTAAGTCAACTATGGAAACTAAAAGGGGGGGTTGAATAGTTTAACGCTTTTTATTTTAATGTTTATGTTTATTTATGAAAACTTAGATTCGACCTTTTTGTGAATTCAATTACTTGAAATATGATTATTATACAATAAGTAAAATGTAAATCAAAGGAATAGAGATAGAGTTGGAAAGATCAAACCACTCACAAGGGGGAAAAAACGGTTGTATAGTGGTTCGTTACGAAGCTCCTTTCGGCCTACTTATCTCGGAGCACCTAACTGAGAGCCTTTTTCTTCACTTATATCAACAACTCCCTTAGGCAGAGAAACCGTACATCAACGTTGCTTTACAACGATTTTACCACACCAAAAGCTAAATGTCGAGAGTTCTATTAGCTAGTAAATAATCTATCAAAACAGAACTTCAGACCTTCACAACCTTCGCAACTTCTTCACAACTTCAAGAATTCCTTACAACTTCACGACTTCACTTTACCACACTACTTATGCCATAACTAACTAACACTACTTGGAAAGATCACCAAAATCTAACTATGCTTACTACAATTACCAAAACCTAACAACTTCACAACTTTACAAGATATATAAATGATTTACAATTTATGATATGCAACAAGATTACAATATACACTTGGGGTGTAATACTTCTTCACTTGATGGATGGAGTATTCTTTCTTGCACTGTGAGGGATTGAGCTTGGATCACTTAGGAAACTAAAAGCTTATGATTAAAATGATCAATCGGTTTAAATGAGATGTGTGGGCTGTTTTAGAACAGAAAGAATGAGTGCAAAAGGTAAGAAAATTGTGGGGAAAAGTCCAGTATTTATAGGACAAACTGGGGCGAAGCGTTTTTTACCTAGGGTCCGGGTCCCTTAAATTAGGTGGGTGGTCCCCTTAATTTAAGGGGGTTCGTGGCCGTTGTTTTAAGGGGGGCGGCCGCCCTAGACTAGGGCTTCCACAGTTTGTCTTTTATGTATAGGGAATTTTCTAAAACTTTTCTATCCGTTTTAAGTCCGAAAATTTGAATTGCTTCTACGTTATCATTACTTGATGTGAGTTTATAGTCCCCACTTTTACACTTTTTAAATCATTTATCAAATCTCGGGGATGAGATCATGTTTGTTTTCAACATGGATGCAAGTACATTTTAAATTCAAATATTACGAGTTTGCCTAAGTAGCTATAACCCACTATGCCCATTATCATGAACTGTTAATTGCATGGATGTAATTGTTAATTGCATTATGTGAGCGCGAATGTTATGAATAGATCTATTTGGGATTAACATCCCCGTTCGGGCAAGTAGCGCTTGCTAGTTTACCGGTTGGCCAGAAACGACGAATGTATACCATTTGGATTCATGGATGTTACGGGTTGAACATCTACATTGGGCAAAGTCATTTATGTGTATTTGAAATACATACATTGTTTAGCTTCGGTGTCATGAGCTTAGTGCATTTCGTAATACATTTTTCTTTGTGATATTGTATTCGTTACTCTGTTACAGGAAAATCTTGCTATCCGCTTCATTAGATTCATAAACCTATAAATTCACCAACATTATTGTTGACAGTTTAAACATGTTTTCTCAGGTCAATAAGGTACAAGTCACGGATACATTGGCTGGTCGTCATTTGAAGTCACATTATCATAAAGATTTGCATGCATTACATTTTGGAACATTGTTATGTTGTGAAGTCTTTACTTTTCCAAGATAAACAAGTTAAGCCCATGAGCTTTTTGTAACGAACCATTTATGAAATCCAATGTATCAGTTTTTAAACGACCCTTGTAATGGTTGTTCTCATACCTTGTGCTATTGATCTATGAAGTAATGCCCCCGAAACATCATATTCCGCTGCGACCCATTTTGGGGGTGTTACAGTGGTTGTGAGAGCATATGTTCAATATATGAAAACATTTCATCCTTTAACCCAAAAATAAGGGTTCGGTTGTAGATACAATAAAGACATGAATCACCATGCGTTTGAGTAAATTCCAAGGGATGGGATGCCCAATGATGGGTGGCGAAAGTAATGGTGAGTTGTGATGAACATCAAGTAGAGTAATGGGTGAAAGTGAGAGGGTTATTTCCATTAAGTTGGGTGCTTGAGTTGGAGGTGGTGGAGGAACTCTAGAAGGAGGTGACAATGGAGGGTTTAGGTAGCCATTTGTGGAAGGAGATGATGAAAGAGTTGGTGATTTTAGTGTGTAGTCAATTGAAGAGGATGAGGTGTCTTTGGTGGATGGAGTTTTAGAGGGTGAATTTAGAGCACTAGGAGATGATTCTTGCAGCTTGGGTGATGGGGTTATAGTGTCTTCATTTGTCAAGTCAATGAAGAGTTGTTTTGGTGGTATGCTGGTAAATTTTGGTTTCATTGATGGTTTGGAAATGGAAGCTTTTGGTGAAGCCATAGAGGTTGATAATGGTTAGTGTATGATGAGGAAGATGATGTGTTGGTGATGATCATTTAGAAGGGATTTATGGGAAGAGAATGGATTAAAAAAAGGAATGAATTTGAACTAGTTTAGGTTATTCCAAATTTTGTTCGAGCATTCTGGGCAAAGATAGTTGAGACTTGGTAAAAGAGGGTCAAAAAGCAGGAAAAATACTGTTTTACCCGTGATTTGCTAGGGCGGTCCCCTTAAACATAAGGGGGCTGCCCGTTATGAATTAAGGGGGCCGCCCTCTGCTGGTTTCCATTTTTCATAGAAAAATGATTTTCTCAGAATTTTTTTGTGAGAGTATCTCTGTTTTGGTGGTTTATTTGCAGCAAGACCTATTGAGTTTTATGAGCACATTTAATCATATAACATGTAATAAACACATCAAATCATGAAACCAAAGTAGCATAAGTAGTTGATTAAATAAAACAACCAAAGGTTTAAATCATCATAGCAAACAAGTATCTAAAGATAACCAACACCCAAGTCTTTCTGAATAAATCGGATAATCACCACACAAGTTGTTTAGAACATACACATAATCAAGTTAAAAATTGTCTTAAACCACATTTAGCTATCTAGCTAATTTCTCTCCTATGTCTTCACTTCTTCTTCTTGCTAAACACTCCTTTTAGTGCCTTTCCAAATGATTTGAACCCTCCGCGCATCTCCTCATGCATTTGTTGCGTTTGGTTGAGCAAGGTGGTTTGTCGTGCAAAGAGAGTTTCATCGGTTTGTTCAGAAGAGGAAGGCATTTGGTAGTTTTGGTAGTCGAGTGGATGAAGAGAGTTAAGATAGGTGGTAGGAGATGGAGTACTTGCTCGAGAAGTTTCGACATCATCATCATCATCATCATCATCATCATCATCATCATGTTGATGAGATGACGTGCCTTGATGATGAGAGGATGAAGAAGAGACGGAATGACGTGCCTTGCCACGATCACTTCGAGGTCGTCGAGTTTGTCTTAGGGCAAGAGGACGCATGACTCGCTCAACAATGTCATAGGTGCCATTGTCAAGATGAGGATACGTTTCCATGACGTATCGATAAAGACGAGTTAAAAACATGCCATATGGAAGATTTGCGGTTAGAGTAGCTCTGGCACATTCAATTCTTTTGACAAAGAAATAAGCAAGATTATATTGTTCTTTGGCAACAACACAATACAACATGTGAGCAAGACAAGCGGGGAGACGGTCCCGATGTCCTCCTAGTCCGAACACATTCTCTCGAATGAGTTCTTCCCATTGCTTCATGTCAGGGCTTAGTTCTTTGGTGAGAATTTGATTTGGATTGAGAGTGACTGTTTGACTTTTAATGGTACGGTCTACCACGACACGTTCCAATTCAAGAAGTCGACGAATGTCGTCGGGAGTAGGAAGATCGGTGCAATATGGTCCCTCGATTTCTTGAGAATATTCAAGAGATGCAAGGTCCCACTCGTTTGTAAAAACGGCTTGACCATTGTATGGAATTTTGAGGATTTGACCGAATTGAGCGAGAGTAAGAGTTATGAATTCGTGTTGAATCATAAAAGAGATGACAAGATAGCCATAGTCATCGGTTTGTACCGTGACTTGACTATAGAAGTCTAGAATAAATCTCGGAACAATCGGTTCGTTGATTTGAAAGAGACAATTGAAGCGAATGTTAGTAAAGAGACGCTCGATATTGTTGGATTTGTAGTAGGCTTGATCAACAACACGACCTTCGTGAATGTTGCGGTTTTCAATAGGTTTGTAGAATTGGGCAATAGTAGGGGAGATGCCGGGAATTTTGGATACTTTTGGGATGTAGGATTTAGTGAGAGATACATCGGTGGTAGTAGCTTTCGGCATTTTTGTCACCTAAACAAGTCAACAACAATGTCAAAAAAAATTTGTACCCCGTAAAACACTATTAATTGGACTAAAAATGCTAAAATATGTTTTATTATATTGCAAATATGTTTGTTTGGTATTTTTTATGTCTTGCAGGTAAAAACGATTGAAAACGGAGCAAAAATGGGTAATTACGGGTTCGTCGCGATCAAGAGTGCTTATTATTCAAAATCAAGATGAAGTCGCGAAAAGTCCCCGAGCATGCCATTAGAAAGATCGCGAGATTACGAGTCCAACGGTGCCCTTGGATTTTATTAGGCTAACCCGTAACCCATTTAATAGGCCGGGCCAGCCCATATTATTACTAAGCCCATTAAGCTCCTAAGCCTATTTACTAAGTGATATGAATTTGTAGTTTATATTGGTGTTGGTGACATCATAGTACTTGACTATATAAATTAAATCAAATCATGTCACTTTGCAAATAATAGCTTCAAATGGTCAAGTAGTAGATGCACGTGGGGAGCACACTTTACATTCAATTCCATTTTACTACAAATCGATCAATCGTATGAAATGAGTGATAAGATGTAAGCCAGATAATGATTACCACGTCTGATGTCGCCAATTATCGGTGGATCCGGTTATTTTTTTTTGTTGATCCGAGATAGCACACACTGAAGGCAATGATTGGCTCAATTATCTCCCCAATGATGAGCAAAAATTTACATTTTTCACCCCCTGGTCCCTTATAAATGTAACCCGCTCCCTTTCATTTTGGAGAGTTTTTTTTAGTTTTTATTTCTTTAGTTTTTTAGTTTTTAGCTTATTAAAATGTTGTATTAGCTTATTTCGAATTTGAGCTTACTGTTTTTCCAGTTTTTTTTGTTCCAGCTTATTTGAGCTTATTGTTCAAGATGTTTTAAGTTTATTAATGAATTGAAGGTTTGTGTTGCTTGGTTTATCATCGTGGTTAATTCTCTTATTTCTTTTCTTTTTAGCTTTTTAACATAAGCTTTTCTTCAAGCTTATTTTTTTCTTTAGTTATCTATGTATTGTAAACAAGTTCATTTGATTAATGAAGGATGTTTGTTATAGCTGTATTCGTTGGCTTATGTTCTTTACTTTATCTCGTATAGCTTATCTTTGATTCTTATTTCGATTAAGCTATTCTCGAATAAGCTGTTACCGTAGCTTATTCCCAGCAGCTTATCTCGATATACTCCTTCATTAGCTTAATTCGCATGCTAATCTCATTTAAGCTAATTCTTTGGCTTATTTCGAGTAGCCTATGTTGAAGTAGTATTTTTAGTTTTTTTTAGATCTTAGCTTATCTTTTTACCTTAACTTATTTATATGCTTTTTCCTCGTGTGCTGATGATTGCGTATTGGCTTATAGGTGTAGGACTTGTTTAAAATGATTATTCGTTACTTGTCGTTATATGAAGTTATTGCTAGCTTATTGTTATAGTGGCTTATTTAGGCTTTGTAGTTTATTTTATTTATCTTATCTCTTAAATCATCCATAAATTGCTAGTTTTTAGCATCGCATGCGTTTGATTTAATTTGCAAATTGTGCACTGCTGTTAGTCATGCGTTTGATTTGTACATTTCACTAGTGGGATGCCTCTAGTTTGTAGAATTTATTTAGGCTGCGTTTGGAATGTAGGATTTTTGGGCCACATTTAGTATTAAGTTTAGTTTGGTTCTTGGGCCGTTTGTTGGTTTGTAGGATTAATTTGGGCCATGTTTAATTGATAGAGGCTGCGTTTAGTTTGTAGAAATTCCATGTTGGGCCAAGTTATGAATAGGATTTGCAATTTGAATTTGTTATCACTGTTTTTGTTAACAGTTTATATTTCTTTGATTTGACTTTTGGTACCGGTCAACTCACGAGGCGCGGAGCTTAAGGGTTTATTTAGCTAGACCGAATTTGATTATTTGCTTTAGCTAAATAAGTCGGGTGGTTTTCGTTTAATTGCGGTCTTAAATTCGGTTCAATTTTCTATCCTTTTTCAATTAATTAGTATAGCTTATTTTTAAAATGTTTAGTTTTGTTTGTTTAATCATTATGAGTAGCGAGTAGTTTAATTAGTGCTTGTTAAGTGATTTAGTCATTTGGGAATTAAGTGTAGATTTGAAAAGGGGTTTAATTAATAAATAATCTTCGATTATTAGTTTGAATGTTTCAAAGGCAAAGCCGCAGAGGAAGAAATAGTCAAAACTAGACATACTAGTAAATTAATATCTTTTAAAGTATTTTTTGGTCAAATAAACCAAGTTGTGAGTTAATTATCTTTTCTAGGAAATTATTCGTTAATAAACCTTAATTCACAATAATGAACTTTCTGTCCACTTAGCAAGCCATATTAGTCATTTCTATCTTTTAGATCAAGTTTAGTATAATTTTGTTAATTTTAAATCTTAGAATTAATATTAGTTTAATTTTTAGTATAAAAATAATTTAAAACCAAAACCAAAAACTTTAATGACAATCAAGCTCGATTTACAACTTGAACATAGATTTCTATTCACCTCTCACCAAGGAGAACGATACCCGTGTTGATTACTTATTATTCTTTCCTAAGAATAATTTGTATGGTACTTTGTTTAAGTATACGTATATGTATATTTTCTATAAATATCTATAATATATTTGAGGGTTGTATTTGACTCAACTTAAAAGATGAAATTTCTCGTTTACACAAAATTTGAGGAATCTTTTAGTGAGCGAGTGGGAAGGATTTAGAGAGTTGATTAGAGCTTGTCCCCATCACGGATTTACGGAGTTACTTTCAAGTTGATACCTTTTATAACTAGTTTAACGAGAATGAACAAGACTCCTTAAATAGCAGCTAGGGCGGGATGGAAATCTTTTAAGTAAGACGACTAATAGAGAGGCTTTAAACTTAATTTGAGAATAAATTAAAGTTCGTTATTCCCGAAATAGATCAAATGCTTCTAGGATGAATTGCTGCGTTAGTAAAACGGATGAGAGAATTGATAAGCTTGCGTGTCGCTGGGGGTGGGTGGTGGAATCAACTTTCGACCTTTGTCGAGATTGTTTCTAGAATGTTGTCACTCCCGCTCGGTTTTAAAGCGGTTGGGGAAACTTGCGTTACTTGTGGTGTGCTCATTCTTGGTCATAATTGTTACGGTACCGATAACATATCAGCTAGTGTTTGTGCGACTACGGGAACTTACAATCAAGTTAACCATCCAAACCGTGTTAGTAATCAAATGGCACCACCAGGTTTTGCTCCGGTGCAAAACAATGGTCAAAATAGGTTTAATCAGAATCAAGTTCAAGGGAATAATTTTAATCGGGAAATAATTTTTCATGAAATAAGGTTTCATGCTCCAAAATAATATGCTTTAAATTTTCCAAAACCAACATTTTTCAAGTGCCTAATATAAAAGTTCAACAAGAGTGTTCAAATGATTTTTCAAGTTACAAGAGGAATAATGATTCAGATGTTAAGAAAATGCAAAATATCAATCAATCGTTAAAAGGATGACCTTAAGAATGAAATTCAAAACACGATAAAATATTAAAAGCCGTCAATGATGAAACACAAAACTACCTTTCAAAATAATTGCCACAAAACATGATTTGTGGATTGTTTCAAAACAAGCCTCAACTTGGGTTACTCTTCGAGTTATACCATCCAAACCGAAGGGTAAGATGAAAGCGATCACTACTCGAAGTGTGTTGCTTACGGAGTGACCTCGATTCCTAACTAATCATTCTCCTAAAAGTAGTGGAACAAGAAACCGAGGAGACAGCTCAAAAATCCTCATCTACGGTTGTCCCATTTCTATTTTGCGAACCCGATGTTCCGATAAGACTTTACCTAAAACCAATTCCATTCTGGAATCCGTATGTTTTATTCCGAAGAGTTACCCTAAGCACTAATATTCCATATCCTTCACGACGTGATGATCAAAAGTCCTGTGACAAAGCTTCGAATCAAAAATAGAAGATTTTTCAAATGTTTCAAGATTTACTTTTTGACATAAGTTTCGCGGATGCTTTAATTTTTATGCCAAGATTTGCTCCTACGATTAAGAGTTTGCTCATGAATAAGGAAAAGTTGCTTGAGTTAGCTAAGATACCGTTGAACGAGAATTGCTCGGCGATGCTCCTCAAAAAGCTTCCAGAAAAGCTTGGAGATCCCGACAAGTTTCTTATTCCATGTAATTTCCCGGGAATGGATGTATGTCACGCCTTGGCTGATCTTGGTGCGAGCAAAAATCTTATGCCTCTTTTTATTTGGAAAAAGCTTTCTTTACCTGAACTTACACCAACTCGGATGACTTTAGAGTTAGCGGACCGATCAATTACTTATCCTAAAGGACTCGCCGAAGACGTTTTTGTCAAAGTTGGGAAATTTCATTTTCCTACCGACTTTGTTGTTGTCGATTTCGAAGCCGATCCTCGAGTACCTCTCATACTTGGGAGATCCTTTTTGAGGACCGGTCGTGCTTTAATTAATGTTTATGGAGAAGAAATATCCCTTCGGGTTGATAACGAAGCCGTCACTTTTAATTTATATCAAATCACGAGATATTCCTCTACAAATGATAAATCAGTAAACCGAATTGACATCATTGATGCAGTTTGTGAGGAGTATGCTCCGGAATTGCTAGGATTTTCTAATTCTTTGGGTGGCAATCCCACCCCGACGTCTGAGCCGTTTACTTCCGAATTCATTTTGGAAGAAATCGAAGCTTATCTCAAGGATGATTCAATTTTACCGGAAATTGATCATGCCGATTGCGATCCAGAGGAAGATATTTGCTTAATTGAAAATTTGTTAAATAATGACTCGTTTCAACTACCTCTGATGGACCTTAAACAAAGTGAAGTTACCAAGGCAAAATCTTCAATTGAAGAGCCTTCGGAATTAGAGTTAAAAGATTTACCGTCTCACTTGGAATATGCGTACTTGGAAGAAAACGATAAATTACCAGTAATTATTGCAAAAGGTTTAAAAGATGATGAAAAAGATGCTCTCTTAAAAGTGCTTAAATCTCATAAACGGTCCATTGCTTGGAAAATCACCGACATCAAAGGTATCGACCCTCGTTTTTGTACACACAAAATCTTGATGGAGGATGATTACAAACCCACGGTTTAAAGTCAAAGACGGGTTAACCCAAAAATTCACGAGGTACTCAAAAAGGAGGTCCAAAAACTTCTTGATGCCGCTATGATTTACCCGATCTCCGACAGCCCATGGGTTAGCCCAGTGCTTTGTGTTCCAAAGAAAGGAGGAATTATCGTTGTTGCTAATGAAGAAAATGAATTAATTCCAACCTGTTTAGTTACCGGGTGGAGAGTTTGTATCGACTATAGGAAATTAAATGAAGCAACTCGGAAAGATCATTTTCCATTACCATTTATGGATCAAATGTTAGAAAGATTAGCCGGAAATGAGTTTTATTGTTTTCTAGATGGATTTTCAGGGTATTTCCAAATACCAATAGATCACCAAGATCAGGAGAAAACTACTTTCACATGCCCGTATAGAACTTTCGCGTACCGTCGCATGCCATTTGGCTTGTGTAATGGTCCTAGTACTTTTCAACGGTGTATGATGGCCATATTCCATGATATGATCGAAAAGACTATGGAAGTGTTTATGGATGATTTCTCGGTTTTTGGGGATAGTTTTGATTCGTGCCTCTCCAATTTAGAAAAGATGCTAAAAAGGTGTGAAGACACGAATTTAGTTCTTAATTGGGATAAGTGCCACTTTATGTGTAGAGAAGGAATTGTGTTAGGGCATAAAATTTCAAAGTCAGGAATTAAGGTCGATCGTGCTAAATTCGATGGTATCGCTAAGCTCCCTCACCCGACTACCATTAAAGGTGTTAGGAGTTTCTTAGTTCATGCAGGTTTTTACCGACGTTTTATCCAAGACTTTTCCAAAATAGCTAGACCGATGACTCACCTTCTTGAGAAGGAAACACCGTTTGTGTTTTCTAAGGATTGTATTGATGCTTTTCAGACTCTTAAAAAGAAGCTTACCGAAGCTCCGATCTTAGTTGTCCCGGATTGGAACCTACCTTTCGAACTCATATGTGATGCAAGTGATTTCTCGATTGGTGCGGTTTTAGGACAACGAAAGATGAAGTACTTTCAGCCTATACATTATGCTAGCAAGATAATGACAGAAGCTCAAATTCATTACACTACCACGGAAAAGGAAATGCTTGCCGTTGTGTATGCTTTTGAAAAGTTTCGGCCATATCTTGTCTTATCTAAAAGCATAGTGTATACGGATCACTCGGCTTTAAAGTACCTTATGAACAAACAAGACGCCAAGCCGAGGTTGCTCCGGTGGGTTCTTCTCCTACAAGAATTTGATATCACCATCCGTGATAAAAAAGGAAGTGAGAACCTCGCGGCGGATCATTTATCTAGACTTAAAAATCCTCATAAGGATGTGTTAGAAAACAAAGACATAAATGAACATTTTCCTTTAGAAACTCTTGGTGCGTTAACTAGTGAGAGTACCCCATGGTTTGCGGACTATGCAAATTTCCATGCGGGGAATTTTATCATCAAAGGAATGACAACTCAACAAAAGAAGAAATTTTTCAAGGACGTTAAACATTATTTTTGGGACGATCCCTATCTTTTTCGTATTTGTGCGGATCAAATTATTCGAAGGTGTGTGCATGGGCAAGAAGCTAATGATATCCTCAAAGCTTGTCATGAAGGACCCACCGGGGGGGGCGTCTGTGCCAATCTCACTGCTCGAAGTATTTGATGCCTGGTTTTTTTTGTAGACCATAATCGAGATGCTCATACAATGATCAAATATTGTGATACGTGTCAAAGATAAAGCAAAATTTCACAACGAGATGAGATGCCTCAAAACGCTATTTAAGTTTGTGAAATCTTCGATGTATGGGGTATTGATCTTATGGGACCATTTCCGTCTTCACATAGAATAATACTCCTTTGTTGTTCGTCGGCTCTCTTTCGAAATGGTGTTTTTTAAGAAAGGCGCTCCCCACAAAATGATGGCTTAGAGTTGTTAGTAAAGTTTTGTTGAAGTCTCTTTTAACCGATCGAACGCCTAGAGCTATTATAATGCGATCGTTGCGGACCCATTTTTGTTATATGTCTCAGTTTGTAAAAGTTTTTAGTCTAAGTATGGGGTCACTCATCGTTTAGCTATAGCTTATCACCCTCAAACGAGCGGTCTAGTAGAGGTGTCTAATCGTGGCTTAAAACGTATTTTAGAAAGGACGGTTGGAGAAAACCGTGCCTCATGATCTGACAAACTAGATGACGCTTTGTGGGCATTTCGTACCGCTTTTAAGACACCGATTGGTTGTACGCCATACAAACTAGTGTACAGGAGGTCTTGCCATTTACCTATCGAGTTAGAGCATAAAGCATATTGGGATTTGAAACATGCTAACTTCGATCTTAAAACTGCGGGTGATCACTGGAAGCTTCAACTTAATGAACTTAATGAGCTTCATGATCAAGCTTACGAGAATTCTTTGATATATAAAGAGAGGACGAAGAAGCTTCACGACTCAAAGATCAAAAACCGCATTTTCAATGTTGGTGATCGAGTTTTACTCTTCAACTCTCGCCTAAAGATATTCTCGGGAAAGCTTAAAACTCATTGGTCAAGACCTTTCACCATCACCAAAGTTTTTCCATACGGAACCATCGAGTTATCTCAACCCGATGGTCCAAACTTTAAGGTGAATGGTCATCGGTGTGATGCATTATTCGAGGAGACTTACCACCAAGGTAGTCAGGATCTCTACATTTCCCCAAGGAGATGGAATTTCAGGGATGAGTCAAGTATGTGACTCGGTTTACCAAAACAAAGGCTTCGTGCGGAGGCACCCTCTGCTTATCTTCTCTCTTCTTTCTAATTTTTTTTTACTATTGAGATGTGAGGAGGTTTGTACTCTTCCGATTCTTGTTGATTGTGCTTGTGATTTTTTATAGGATTGACTCAAAATTTTCTGAAGACTCTCGTGTTCGGTGTTTTGTCCCGGTTCACTCGAGCTTCCTATCCTTTGCTTGCATTAGTTTGGGGGAAATTCTGATTATTCCTTAAGATTCATTTATCGTCTAACATTTATCTTGCTTGACGATTTTTGTTTAAGACCTTTCTCATGCTTGGATTATGCCTTCAAACTTTTTTGAGTTCTAGTATTAGGTTTTAGTCTTAGGTTGGAAAACATTGACGGACAATGTTTAATTTTAGTATGGTGGTAGTATATCCTTCGATATGCATTTTACCTACCTTTGCCCGTTTGTTCTCACATTACCCCGTTTTCCCATCCAAAAAATTTTAAATTTAAGTTCATATTATCTAGTTTATTTTGCATTACACACACACAACACACACACCACACACACTACACACACACACATATATATTATGTTTATATATATATTATCTATATATATATATATATATATATATATAATATATATATATTATATATATTATAAATAGTTAGTTGAATAATAGAAAATAGTTGACACGAATGTAGGCTTTCCGTTGGTGAGAATAAAAAGCAAATTTTGACCCGACCGATTATATGTCTTAGCTTTCTCCTTAACTATAAATAGATTGATTTTTGCTAATCTTTTATACAAGGAGCTATAAAACGCAAGTCTAGCTTTAAAAAGTCAAGACTTTGCAAGTTCCCATAATTGATTTTAAATATGTGAAGATCGATTATTAGAGTTGAGTTTGGTTGGCCACGTCTATGTGACTTGTTAAAGTGCCGATCTTAATTCATTAAGCTAAGTATTCACGAGTTTCTTTCTCAGAAATTTTAAATTGTGAAGAACAAGAGATGATAGAGTAGAGTATAAGTTTTGATGCTAAACATAGAATAGTTGGATTTCTTTAAGGCCCATGAGTGTTAATTGTGGCTTTTTCTCCCATTAGCTTGTTTCACCGTTATATAATTGTTGAATAAATAAAGTTTCTTTGGTTTTTGCAATTCTTAGTTTAGATCCTTTTGTAGAAAGTCCATCTGGTGAAATTAAGGTACACATTGAGGTTTTGTCAGTGTTGTGGGGAAATAGACTCCTGGACCATGGTCGGCTCACATTCCGATGTGGCAGTTGTTAAAAGACCACATGACTTGAAATTTAGCTATAATAATTATTATTATGTAATAAACCGAAGCCGAAATAAGACTTCTGGATCATGGTCGGCTCACATACCGATGTGATAGTCGTTTAAAGGGTGGAGGTAATAATAATAATAATGTCCGTGATGTTAAAACGTTTGCTGCATCTTGCGGCTCACAACGTTGTTGCAGCCTTCTTAAAAGGATCGAGGAAATTAACGAGGTCAAAATATGTTTGCTGACTTGCCGGTGACAAACCGATGTTGCAGCTTATAAAGGACGAGGTTAATAATGTTGCAATTAATAACAGGATAAAATAGCCAATTTCAATTGTGGGGTTATCTAAATAAAGCCTCAGTCTCTGGACTCGTGTTGATTTATTGCGGTGAATATAAAACAGGATAAAACCTGAATCATGCGAAATTAGAACTTTTAATGTGGACCTTATTCTTCCATATAATTCTCTTTAGGAAAGGATTTCAACTAATTATGGTCTAACCGGGATTACTTTATAAATAATAAGGGACTAATTTATTTTGTCACTAAATAATAATAAAATCACTTAGAGGATTAGGAATAAGGAGGAAATGTAGTACACAATTAGCTTTTATGAGTAGCGTTAGCATCATAACTTGTATTTTGCAATGATCTTTGTTTTTATATTGGCTTGGAGAGGTGAAAGTCGGGGACAATGAATTTATCCATTTGGATAATTTTTGTGCTTTTTGTTCCATGATCATAAAAGTTATCAATGAATAATGAAAGCATTACATTATGTCACGCATGAATAAATTGTAAGTTGTAGGATATAAATTATAAAAATCATAAAAATGAAAAAAAGTTTTGAAAAATGGAAAATGAGGTGTTTTAAAGCTTGTGATTTCTTAACTCTCCCCACAAAAGTCTTTGCTACTTTCCAAAGATTTAGTTTGGAGAAGTTTTGAGGTATTTGGTTTTAGAGCATTATTAATATGGTTGGGACACCGGCAATCACTTAGTTTGGGGAATTTTGATATGTGAGAAATCACATATCCTTTCTATATCAAAAATGGCCTTAAAATGAACAAATTGTACAAATTATGCTTGTATATTGCTTGTTTTGTCATTTGTGATGTGTAGGTACGGATATGCAAAAATCACAAGAAAACGGTCAAAACCAGACAAACACGGACACGGGAACGGATAGAGTGCACAAGAGCCGGGAGATTGCTATCAATGGTCAACACTTGGTCAACTATGGTCAACATGCTTAATGGCAAAATCCTCAAAATACCATAAAAACCCTTAATGTTAGATCCTAATACAAAAAAATAGTCCCTAAACCCTAACACCGTTATCTCCTTTTTATTAAAGAGATAACGGTCGTTAACCCTTTATAATAAACCCCTTATATCCCAAGCCCAAATCCATAAACCTTTGGCCCATTCCCTTTACACCGGGCCCAAGTCAACAGCCTAAACTCTCGGGTCAAACTCAACTCTATAAAAAAAAGGCGCGGGAAAAGCTATTTTTACTATTCATCGTTGTTCTCAACCAATTACCCTGCCAAAACAAAGGGTAAATCTTATTTAATGACGTGGAACAAAGATTTGAGTACCAAGCTCCACACTGGCAAAAGAAAACATCATCCCTAGCATTTGATTGGTCAAACTAACAAGGTGAACGACATTCATGCATCCATACAAACACACCTCTGATGGGATTTTGTACTAAATCCTTTGTAAAAGAAGCACAAGGCCTCTGACACAAGGATTGCCACGCTGGCAATCCATGTGCTCACTTATTAATCTAATGTAGGTCCAAAGTCTTGGATCTGATTAGCCTTTTGTAAGACAATAGCTAACTTGAATAAATCCAAATTAACTATATGAGAGACAATGACTATGAATACTATGTGCTAATGCGGAATCTTAACACAAGTACTAAGAAGAAACTATTGGTAAACTAACTTGCTATTGATTTCTATTTGAATACTATTTCAAATCTCATACTAAAAATTGTGCCGTGTTTTAGGGTTCTCTTTTTATCACTAAGGAAACCCTAATGGGCTTTACAAACTGGTGAAAGGATAATGCATATCCTTTCCTAAGATATCTCCTAAGATATCTCTAAGATAACTATTACTATTCTGTTACATAAACAGACTTAACTAAAACAGACTTAACTAAATACGACCAGTACTAACTATAGTATTGCTACTCTACCAGTACTAACTTTAGTACTGCCAGACTTAACTTGTACTGCAGTATTAAACTTAGTACTACCAGAACTATTCTAAACTACCAGACTTAACGTTGTACTACCGTATTAAGTTCTTTTTAACATCAATTTCTCCAAAATCATCCCCTAACTTGATCTTCACTTGTGAACTACAAGTTTCTTCAAATGTCTTCAATTTTCGAATTATTCTTGATCTGCAATTCTTCAAATTTTGATCTTTGCAGCAACTATTCTTCAAAGCTTTTTAGCAACCCTTCATATCAGCAACATTGACTATATGTACATCAAATCATATGGTTTCAGACTATTCTCATCACTTCTAGGTGTGTTAACTCCCGTAAGAGGTGAATCATTGAAACTTTAAATGGATTTGATGTCTCTTTACCAGTTAGCCATTTACTCAGGGTGTCAGTCCTTTGGCCACAGAAAAGGTGCATGTCTTATGGCTTCTGACTGGAAAACCATTTCAACTCTCAGTACATTAAACATTGGTGAGTTGAATACCATATGGTTTTTGGCAAACCATTACAGCCATAAACGGATTTGATATGCCTTTACTTGTAGCCGTTTGCTCAGGGCTAGTCAATCTTTTGGCACCTAGAAAAGGTAAATTCCATGGTAAATTGATTACCATATCAACTCTTTGTACATGAAACTTGGTGAGTTAATGTACCATCCACTTTTTGGTAAAGTGTCAACCATCTAATATGGATTTGCAATTTGTCTATACCATAAGCCATAATCTTATGGATTAGTTATGGTTTTTCCACAACCTTTACCACAATCCATAAACTTATGGGCTAGCCAACTCTTTACTAACCAGATATGGTGAGTTGATAACCATACAATTTTTGGCAAATTGTCTGCCATTAACGGATTTGAGAAGTCTTTACCAAGAGCCGTTTGCTCCTGGACTAGCCAGTCCTTATGTTTGTTAGACATGGTGGACTGATAACCATTTGTTGTGTTAGTGCATAGCACCTCCACCAAGTGTTATTCTTCTCATCTCCATCCTAGATTTCTAACTCATCAACCTTTACTACTTCCTAATGCCAGCTTGCTTTTCCATCATTTTCAACATTTTGTAGCAATCCTCATCTGGTTTTTCTCCTTGAAGTTTCTTATCTAGCATAGCTTTGCATACCTCAGCAGATAAAGGATATTTTCTTTCAATTAGCATATATATATCCATTGACTCCAAGTTCAAATAGTGTACTCTGCAAGTATCATAATATCTCCAACTTATGATTCTTTGTTGACCTAATAAACTCCAAATAGGATATGTACTAAAGGGTGCCTCAAACATATTCTTTTAAATTATTCCCAAAGAGTACCTTTCTCAAACATATCCTCTGGTCCCTTCATACCATATCTATTCTGACAAACCTTATATAATTCAGTAAGAATCATCCCTAGATATATACTGCAGCATAACTCAAAATTTATGTACATTTTATAGTTCCATTTTCCCCTAACCAATACTTGGTACACACTTTTCTTTCTTTGGCTTATGATCTTATATAGTAGCTTATACTAGGTGTTTTCATTAGCTATAGGGAACAGGATTAATAAGAATTTTGGTACCTGAAGCAGAATCATCTTGTTCACTAGCTTCATCTGAATCTTCAGAATCATCCTTATCAATGTTTGTATGTAATCCTTTCCTTGTTATCTGTTTTCTCCTCTTTCCAGTCTTCTTAGTTAGCTCATCATCTTTTGCTTCATCACTCTTTAGTCTTTTTGAAGTCTTTGTTTGAAGTTCTTCACCAAATCTTTTTAGACTATCTTTTGTAGCTTTAAAGTTTATAGGTGCAAAAGATTCAACCTGCTTCACCAGCTTATCAAATTCTTCTTTTACTTCTTCAAAACTTAAATTCTTTAGCTGAGACAGCTTCCATGTCCCCTGATTCTTCAAGTAATTCATCATATATGTTCTCAGCTGTGATTGGATCATGGGCTTATTTTTTTTATCTCTTGCTCTTTCCTCTGCAAAGTGTTTCTTCCTTTGACTTACTAGTTTAACCATCTTCTTTGCAAAGTCTTCTCCTTGTAAGCCACTTCCTAGCACACTCTTTAACAACTCTGCATTAGCTTCAATCTTTGCTCTAATAAGATCCCAATCTTCATCCGTGTAATGCTGAGCTTCAAATTGAACTTGAGCTCTTCTTTTCTTTTGTTGCTCATTTAATTCTTCTTCTTCTGCAAGTCTTTGTACTAAGAGAGAATCTAAGTGTACTTGTTTAGCCTCTTTTTCTTTCTCCAAAGTATCCAATCTGATAGCTCCAGAAAGGCTAGCTTCCTCTTGTAGAATTTTTTCCTTAGTTTTCTTAAGAGCTTCTTCAATGATCATAGGAGCTTTTCCTTCTCTTTGGCCTTTATTAGGGGAAGGAATAGACTTTTTAATACTGTCAGTACTAACTTGTCCACTAACAGTACTAACTTTAAATATTGCTGTATTAACTCCTTCAGCATTACCCTAGTACTACTTCTTCTTGAAAATCAAGCTAGTGGAAACCTTTTTCCCTTGTCTATTTCCTTCTCTTTATACCTCCTTCCTTATCTATTGGACTTTGGCTTTTGAGAGAAGCAAACCCTGGATCGAGTGTTTTAGCTGCTTCTAATGTAGCAGGGCTTATGTCTTCAACTTGTTCCTCACCTGAGCACTGACAGTAGTCTTAGATGGAGTAACAGCCTCTGTACAAAGAAACTAGAGGATTTCATAATGACTTTTCCTCCCTGAGCCTCCAGGTTCGTCCTTCTTCAGAGTCTGATAAGGACCACTTTATTCTTTTCAAAACACTTCCAAGCTTCTTTCACCATCTTGACCAAACTTCACATAGCACTCCCCATTGTCAGCTTGGTTTTGCATGAGATCATTTTCCAGACTATCAATTTTTGTCATTAATTAAGGAACTAATTTAAGCAAATCATCCACAGTTATCTGTCCTTGGGCATGCTCTTGTGGGAGTGAGAATTGTTGGTGTGCAGGAGATGGTTCCTCAAATGTGTGCTCAAAGGTTTGGGTCAGTTTAGGGATATGGTAGGTGTAGAATGAAGGGGGGATAGAGCAGTTATATGGTGGTGGAGATTGTACTGGTGGTGGAGATGTAGATGGTACTGGAATTATGGATGATGATGGTGAGATTGGAGCCACCATCATTGATGTTCTTAGCACCTTGCACTTGGATTAGTGAGTTGCAACAACTGCATAGCAGGCAACAAAGGTTCTTGGTGTCCCTCTAAAGCCCTTTTTCTGATTCCCAAAAAATCTTTTTTGGTCGTGTCACATATAGATAAGGGTCGTTTGGTTTCCGTTTGTATATCCAAAATTAGTTGCAGAAACCAAGGGCATTCCCAAAAAACTTTGTTTTGCTTTTTAAGTTTGCCACCATGCCATCAAAAATTAGTTTTGAAAAATTATAAACTCTGCCAGTGGAAAGACAAATCAAAGCAGTAGCAATATTGTACAAATTGATCCCATCCACCACTTTAGAGCTTATAAATGCAAGATGGGTGGACTAAAAACCTCTATTGGGGTGTGAAAAGCTTTTCCAAAAGGTGAAAGATCCGTCAGTAGGATACCCCATATGCCCCATCCCCTCAAAAATCTCATTATTTGGCAACATTGTAATCCCTGAAGCATCTGCTAATTGAAGCTTATCTCTAATAGATGCCTCAGTGATTGTATACTCAGTGGTATCAATAGTTGCATGTAATTCTAGAGTCCCATCAGCAAGAGTGTTGGCTAGTAGCAGTTGCCAAACTGTTTTTTTTTTGACTAGGGAATCATTAGATTGTATGGGATTAGTAGTTAAAGCATACCTGAGGTTGGAACCTCGTAGAATATCCACTATCTCTGCAAACCCTACACTTTCATCAGGCTTGCGCAAAAATCCTACTTGATTGTGTTTGTCACAATATTTTAATTAGGCCATGATTCGAAAGTATCAATAAAAGGTATGGATGTGTACTTGTGTTTAGATGCGAGTGAGGTTGTAGATGCTGGTAACAAGATAATTGACGATATTCGTTATAAATATAAAGAAGATTTTTACGTTGCGAAGAGGAGATAGCAATAAAAAGATAAGTATGAAAGAGAAATCAGACTTTATCTATATATAGCTTCTCTGTTAACGACAATAGCACCGTAAAAATCTGTAACGGTAACATTTGAACAGTGTTAAAGCAGAAGAAGGTCAATTTTCCCGCAACCAGCACTAACAATAACCTACCAGTATTAAAATGTACATTATCAGACTTAACTTTAGTCAACCAGAATTAATTATGTTACAACCTAAATTAACTCTTTTTCAACTAGAATTAAGTATTTACTGAAGACTTACAAGACATAGACCTTATCACACCTGCCTTGCATCTGTAAATCCATGCTATTCCAGATATGTAGCCTTTGCTACCTCCAAAGGTAACAGATCCCCCATTGAATTCTTTAAAATCCTCCAGTTGATCCTTGTTACCTGTCATGTGCCCTGAGCATCCACTATCAAATATAACTCTATCTACCATGTTCTTCAGTGGATGATCCTACACATGAAAAAGAGAAATTAGTTTCTCTTAAGGACCCAGGCCTTTACAGGCTTGGGTCTGCCTTGTGGACCTTTAGCATTCACAGTTCTAATAAAAGTTGGTCCACTATCACAATTGGAGTTTGGTTTAGAGTTCCTCCAATTATAACCTGCTGAGGTCTTAACAGCAGATCCCCAATTTCCCTTTACAGCATTAGAATGAGACATTTGTGCCGGGGGTGGGGGGGGGGGGAGGGGGGTGTGGGGTGTGTGATGTAATTTTTTCAAAAGGGTCTTCTTACAGATGAATGTGATTTAGAAAAATGCCTTCTTTGATTAAATAGATTCACCTGTGGTCTTTTAGGACTAAAACTGTTTGATGTCCTGGTAGGTATTGCTGTCTATATCTAACAGTATCTAACTAGTAGTATTAACAGTATTAACTCTAGGCCTAACAGAATTAATATTTGTCCTACCAGTATTAATATTAGTCCTAACAGAATTAATGTTTGGCCTACCAGTATTAAGTTGTACTGGTCTAGGAACAAATTGATTAGCATGATTAATCCTGTTGGTATTAGTCCATACTGGTTTTGCCATCATGTTACCAGTATTACAAACCCTTTGTTTCTTAACCTCAGCCTCTTTTGCCATTTTCTTTTCATAATAGTCACAATCTTTAATCAAATGACTTAGACTACCACAAACAAAACATTTCTTCTTTGTGAAAGAGTAACCTTCCCCTAGTTCTCTTTCCATCATAGCATTCCAATTCTTCCTGTTAACTTTAGGTGTTGCTTGATCTTTGATTGGTTGCCTAGGAGTTTTTATGTGTGAGTCGCAACTAGGTTTAACTTTTTTTAATTTTGGAGCAGACACACCTTTTTCAGTTGTTTTCATAGGTGTAGACACATACACTTCTGAAGGTACTCTTGAAATCTCATATTCAAGATCAACAGTATGTTCAAAGGAAGTTCTAATAGATCTTGCACTGTCATTAGATTGACAGGTAGAATATTCACTAAATCTATCATCTGATACATTGGGTTCAGGCTCTTGGGGTCCCTTTTTACCATAAGCATAAAAAGACTCATCAATTTCTTCTTCTGGTTTAGGAGTATAATCTCCACTTAAGGGATGTGGAACACCCTTAAAATCATTAGCTTTTATGAATCTACTGTACAAAGGTTTCCCAACTGAGTCCTCTTCTATACCCTTAAAAATAGTAAAATTCATTTCTTCCTCATAACTTAGAACCTCATTGTTTGATTGTATTTCATACCCTAAGCTAATTTTACTATTTGAACTCATGCCAGAATTAATTAATCTCCAAAGATTTTTGGAAGAATCTTTCCATGAATCTAATGTTTTCTGCAATTGTTCCTTTTCTTTTACAGCTTTCATTCCTATTCTCCTTTATCTTTTAAGATTTTCATCTTTTTCATATATTTCATATATTTCATTAGCCTGAAATGTAAGCTTTTCATTTAGAGAAAGTTGCTGTTTTTGAAAAGTAACAAGTTGAGCCAGTGGTTCGTCTGAGAGTATATATATATAAAACACTAGGCAAATCCAAACTCTTCACCCTTGACAAAGGGAAAAAGTCAAGAACACAGAGTTTTAAGGTTATTGTTTAATCTATTGCAAGTTGTTAACAACAAAGATACTCTCTACTAGAGCTGATAGCCTGAGTGCATGATTTGTCCTCTTCAATTGTTGTGCGTGTTCTTCCCCCAATTGACCAATACCATCATCCATTATCAGCAATCCCAACTGATTCTGTCTCTTGCTTTCCACAAACTTCTTGTGTTGTTGATAAAAAGAGTCTCTCTTCTTCTTTCCATCATGTGTCCCTTTTGCTGTACATTCCCTAGCAAAGTGACCAGTGTTGTGACAATTGAAGCATTCAAGCTTCTTTTTGTCAAAGCCAACAGGTGCTTTTCCATCAACACGAACTCTCCTTCCTGTTTTCTTATAGAACTTCTTCATTCGTATAGCAATCATTGCTATCTGCCAGTGTTAATGTCCATCACTTCCAAGTCAAGTCCATCAAATCTGTTTCCAGGTCTTCATGAAGCACGCCCCAGTCCTTTTGATTGTTTGCAAAGAAAGGGAATAAATAACTCATCAGCAAAACCAGCAAGAGCTTCTTTTTATGGAGTATTGGTTGAAGAAGTAGAAGGAGTGCAAGTATTGTAAGTACTAGTAAAACCAGACTTAACCTTATTAGTGCTGCTTTTGCTTTGTGAAACAAAAGAAACATTTTGTGCACTTGAAGATGTTTTTGAGGCACCTTGGATTCCTGCTCCAAAATCCCTCTAAGGTTTATAATACAGATCATCAATATGAAAAAAGTTTCAACATCTGGTTAAGTTCTCATAGACAATGCCAGATTGGACCAATTTCTGGGGGCAAAGATCTGAGAAAATTTATGATTTGCATCCTTAGTTTGATAATACAGCACCAATGAGCTTCCAACTGAGAAAGTATTATTGTAATAATGACATATCCCTTTTCAACCCTTCTGAACTGTATATGTAAATGCTTCAAACCTTTTGTTGAAAACAGCCTTCTGCATTTTCTTTGAATTTGCATTACCACCAAACCTAGTTCTGATGGCTTCCCAGATTTCTTTTGCATCATCCAATCCATGAAATCTTCTCTATAAATGTTCCTTGGAATGGCCATCAGCAAGATATTATAGCATTCCTTTCCTTTTCAACAGCTTGTATTTCTATCACAGTAACTGTTGAAAGTATTCGAAATACACCATCCTTTCCATTGAAATTTCTCTCTTGGAGTTTCCATCTGAATTACCTTCCAAACCTCATGTACAATGTACTCAAGGTATGCTTTCCAACTCCAATCCCAATATTCATCCTACCTCCTTTCTTCAAAATTGGGAGATTGATATTTAGATAGCAGTTGTATGTGAGGAATCACTTTGTCGTTTGTTTATGTGGCAACAACCAGTGTCTGATGCATCTTCATGGTTTGATGCTTCATCATCACTGAGATGTTGAGAGAACTCATCATTAGCAGGTTGAGACATGTTTGTAAAGAATTGTAGGAGAGTGTTTGTTTGTGTTCTAGTGAATCTTTCTTACTCAGATCCCTCTATCGGCTCTGATCCACTTGTAGGTCCTTGTGTTGGATCTATATAGCCTTTGTAAGACAATAGCTAACTTGAATAAATCCAAATCAACTATGTGAGAGACACTGACTATGAATATCAAGTGTTAATGCGGAATCTTAACACAAGTATTAAGAAGAATATAATACTAACTTTGCTATTGATTTCTATTAAGCTTTAATGCTTCTATTTGTTATATGAAACTCTATGCCGTAGGGTTCCTTTTATACACCAAGGAAACCCTAGAAGGCTTTACAAAACGTGTGAAAGGATAATGCATATCCTTTCCTAAGATATCTCCTAAAATATCTCTAAGATAACTATTATCTCTATTCTGTTACATAAACAGACTTAACTAAATACACTAGTACTACTATAGAATTGTTCACTCTAACCGAGTACTAACTATAGTACTGCCAGACTTAACTTAGTACTGCCAGACTTAACTTAGTACTGCCAGAACTAACTAATACTACCAGACTTAACTGTTATACTACCAGTATTAAGTCTTTTACAATATATTTCCCAACAAATAGTACTATATAAAAAGGCACTCTTCACATCCATCTAGTACACCATAAACCCCATAAATGATGCATATGCCAAAAATAACCTGATTGCTTCTATCCTAGCAACAGGAGCAAAAACCTCATCATAATCAATTCCTTCTTCTTGGGTGTAACCTTGTGCAACCAGTCTTGCCTTGTTTCTAACTACTATCCCTCTCTCATCTTTCTTGTTTCTATAGACCTATTTTGTTCCAATGGCATGCTTGCCTTTGGGTAAATCAACCAATCTCCAAACCTTCTGCAATCTAAACTGTAGTAACTCATCTTGCATTGCCTCTATCCAACTTGGATCTGTCAAAGCTTGTGTCACCTTCTTAGGTTCTATTTGTGAGAGAAAACAGGCAAATAATCAGTTTTGATAATCCTTATTGTTGGTTCTCCTCTGTGTTTTGATGTAACTGACCATAGCATGTTCTTGAGAAGACATGGCCATTCTCCTAGTTTAGGGTGCTGAAAGTGGGTCCCTTATGATTTTCTCTTTAGGATGATCCTTGTGAATCCTGGTTGTAGGAATAAGACTGACATTCATGGTTGTTACCAAGTTGTTGTGGTCAGCCTCTGCACCCACATCTTCATCATCATATGCACCACTAAAGATACCAGTATTTAGAAGATCAATAATATCCTCTAAATCAGGCCTAAAGGATCAGTTAGAAGATCATTTAGCGGAAATAGGCTGTGATGATGGCTGATGTAGTTGTGAATTGTTAATGAAATTGGATTTATGGTTATTTGTTGGTATGATATTGTGTTTGAAGTTGGTTGTTTGATGTTAATTGTTTGTGGATGGCTCGAGTCTATTTGTCCTTTCTCTTTTAGTATCTTCATATCAGTATTGTATTCATGTGGGCTTGACTTTTCATGGACCAGACTCGTTTGAGTTACACCGGGTCAACTCGGTAATAACCGAGTTGACTCGGTTTGGTTTGTGGAGGCAAATCGCAAGATTTCCTTTGAGACAACCCGCAACATAAACAAAACGCAGGCAGCATGACGTTTGCACTTTCTTCCAAAAAAGGTCTTCAATCAGGAAAATATCAATGCCTTAGTAACTAAAACGCAAGAACAAGTCGCAGTCCATTGTTGTGTAGACAAAACGCAACATTTAAGAACCAAAATGCAACCTGCAAATTTTGTACTTTTGTACCTTTTTCCTTGAATTGTGGATCTGGTTTTGTTCTCTTTCATCAAAACGTAACCAAGAGACTTATAAAAATAAGCTTGAAAATAGTCTTTTAAGCACAAAACATAGCTGGTTTGAACTCAGATTTATGACAGAACTTATAACAACAATATACAACCTATTCTTGACTTTTTCACAAGAAAAATAACCACGATGAACAGTAACACCATGAATGAACAGTAAATCGGGACAGCTACAGTACATGAACAGTAACATGAACATTAACAACAAACAAATGATACGACACACCCCTGCAGCTATGATGCCAATTGTAGAAAATAAATGACATACAAGAACAAGGATTAAAACTGATCTGGAGGTTGGGTATAATGAAATAAATGTATAGCCATATTATTAGAGAATGAAGGAAGAAAGATGGGAAGATGTGTGTGTGGTAGAGAGAAAACACACATACACACTTTTACAAAAGTGAGCTTCACCCCTCCATGGAAGTATGGAGGGGGTATTTATAGTCCTAATGACACACAACTATTGTAACTAGTCATTATTAGTCCCTACGTGTCACTCTATAAATGAACTAATGTAATTCCGTGTTTGTCACCATATTTTAAGGCTAACACTTTCCTTTCTGACAAGCAACACAAGTATGGTCATTTTCATAAAGCTTTGAAGGCAAACCTCTAACAAGGTTTCCCCTCACAAGTTTGTTCATAGTTTTAAAGTTTATATGACCAAGCCTCCTATGCCATAAATTAGACTCATCTATTGTAGCCTTTGCAAATAAACAAGTCAAACCTCCTGAAGGAACAACATTCTTTAGATCAAAACTGTACATGTTGTTCTGTCTAGGAACTTTAAGCAAGACTTGACTTTCATCAAGTAGCTTAAAGTCAGGAGATAGAACAAGACATTCAGTCTCAGTGAAAAGAACACTGTTTTTCTTGTCACACATTTGTGAGACAGAGAAAAGATTAAACTTAAGTTCCTTTACAAAGTATACATCTTCAAAGTCTAATTTCCCAGTCCTAATTTTACCTTTTCTAGTAATTTTACCTCCTTTAGGACTTCCAGCAAATGCAACAAATCCTCCACCAATGTCTTGATAATCTGTTAGGTAGGACTTGTTCCCAGTCATATGCCTAGAGCATCCACTATCAAAAACCCCTTGATCCTGTAAAGCATATTGTGGATTACCCATCACTCAAAATAAGAGAATTAGTTTCTCTTAGGGACCCAAGCCATCACTGACTTGAGTCTGCCTTGAAGATCAACATAGTCAAATATTTTAGGCATGTATGATCCACTGTCTTTGGAGATATGGTCAATTAATTTTCCTGTTGGTCTCCAAATCCAGCATGCTGAGGACTTAACAGCATTTTCCTTATGTCCCTGAATAGCACTAACTACTGCTTTTGTCCTAGCAGTAGTTACATTGTTTACCTTAGCATTGTTAACTTTTTCTTTAAAATCACTGTTTTTAGGTGCTGTTCTTTGATAAATAGTCCTCTTAATTGATGAATGTGACTTATGAAAAACATTTGAACATGGTTTTGCACCATTCATAGTTGGTCTAGATGTAGCAGTATTAACATATCTAGCAGTACTATTTGATATTGCTGCTCTTAAGGAGCTTTGCTTAGCAATATTAACTAGTACATTGCCAGACTTTGTTAAGACTGCAGTTGGAACAAGATTTCTTTCAGGATGTGGGTGAGTCAATTTATTTTGATGATTCACCCTCTGAGCATTTTTCCATACTGGTCTAACTTCCCTTTGACCAGTAATCCTTCCCATATTATTCAACATAGATTTTCCAACCATTTTATTCTCATAAAAGTTACAGTCCTTAATTAAATGATTAAGACTTCTACATACAAAACAAGCTTTCTTATTGAACTCAAAACCATCCCCTAGTTTTTGAGTCATTAGTCCATTCCAATTTCTTTTATCAACCCTAGGACTCTGACTTTTCCTAAGGTTTTTAGCTTGCCTATATGTTTTTTGTTCAATAACAGATTTCCTAGTATTTTCATTTGATTTAACAAAATTGATTTTAGCATAACTAGGTCTATTCTATTCAATTAAAGGTATAGTCACACAGTCATCATCACTATCAGACTCCTACTCTTCAAAAATAGGTGCACTAGGCCTAACATCTTTAGGTTGTTCCAAATTATCCTTACTAGACTTAGATGCAGTTGATTCATTCCTAGGCACACTAGTGACAGTTTCACTCACATTAGTTATATAAACAGAATCATCTAATCCTACAAAGGACAAGTCAGGTCTTGAGGGCATGTAGTTCCTAGTGTAGGGAGGAGGAACTGCATGATATCCCTCAACCTTCTTGAACCTATCATTTACTTGGTTATTTTCCTCTTCAATCTTATTCACACTACTATCAGATGCACTTTCAAACACTTCACTATTATTTTTATGAATATCATGAAGTTCATTCTCAGTCATTTGACTGTCAAAACCAATACCAATTTTGTTATTAACACTTATTTGACTGTTTAATAGATCAGTTAGATTCTTAGATGATGTTTCAAACTTTTCTAATTTGAGTTTCAAATCATCCTTTTCTCTTAAAGCCTATGCTAACTGATTTTTAATCTCTGTAATAGAATTATCTCTTACCTTAACATCATATTTCAAAAATGCAATGTCTTCCTCATAAATAGCTTCATTTTTTTGATGAACAACAATTCTAGTTTCTAATGATTCTAAGCCTAATTGATAACCTATAATTTCTAGGTTAGATTTTTTAAGTTGCTCTTTCTGTTTATCAAAGTGTTCTTTTAAGGAATCATATGATTTGAAGTAAGCTTTGGAGCAAGTGGTCACCTCAGAGTCTGAACTTGATGAACTGGATGAACCTGAAGACAAATGGGCCATTAGAGCAAAGTCTGTGGGACCTTCTTTAGCCTGAAAGCTCCAATCATAACCACCTATCCCATCTTGACAACCAAGGCATTTGTAGGAGTCTCTACTGGTATAATTCTTCTTGGAACATCTCCATTTCTATTCCCCTGATTTCATGGTACCCTATATTCTCTAGCAAAGTGACCCTCCTGTGACAGTTGTAACATTCAACCTTTGTCTTATCAAAGCCAACAGTTTCATTGCTATTGAAGTTCAGATTTCTTCTTGTCTTCTTTAAGAATCTGTTCACTCTCATGGTAAGCATGGCCACCTACCATTTAAGATCCATCTCTTCAAGATCATCAGTATCAATCTGCTCTAGGTCTTCATTGTCCAACTGTTAACTATTATATTGACTGACAAAGAAGGAAAACATGACATCATCAGCATAGGATAAGGAAGAAGCTTATCCCTGTGAGTTAGCAGTAGAAACTTTATGAGCAGTATTAACTGCTTCATTAGTGCTGCTAGTGTGTTCCTAAAGATACAAAAGCCACATTCTGAGAGTTTAAACTTGAGCTTAATTGGCTTTTAATCTGACTTTCATACACCTTTAAGTTATTGTACAAGTCATCCATGCTCATTGTGTCTAGATCAGATTTGTTTCTCATGATCAAGGCAATATTGTTCCAAGCTAATGGTAGACTTCTTAATAACTTAAGATTTGCATCTTCCTATGAGACAAATTCACCATGAATTTCCAATTGGCTGATGAGTTTCTGAAACCTATCATAGGTTTTATCCAGTCCTTCAGATCTTGATGCAGTAAAATTCTTATTTTGCTACTTCAAAATGGTTTTCTGCATTTTCTTTAATTCTTTGTTGCCTCTAAACCTGGTCTTGATAGCTTCCCATAGGGTCTTTGCATCCTTGATTCCATGAAACTTCAATAGGTGCTCATCAGGAATGGCTAACAACAAAGTGCTTTTTGCTTTTAGTTCATTCTTTCTTGCTAGCTTTTGTTTAACAGTTTTAGGAGGAATGGGACCTTCAGTACTAGCTAATGAAATAGCAGGTGTATCACCATTCACAATAACCTCCCAAAGAGCATAATCAGTATAAGTAAGATATTGCTCCATTCTCATGCTCCATAGATTATAATCTCCAGCTTTGAGTACTAGAAGTTTTAGTGCAGACACTATTTGGGTAGTTTATGACTGTGATTCCATCTTCTCTTTGATTATGAGATCTTGTATATATATAGTGTTCTTCTTATTTAGAGTTTCTCAATAAGCTCTGATACCACTTGTTGATCCCAATGAACAAATCTTCTTAGCTTGTTAAATCTTAGTTAACTTGGATAAATCTAAACTAACTATAAGAGAAACTATAATTGTGAATACTACAAGTTATGCGGAATCTAACTTGTAATACTAAGAAGAATAATGAATACTAAACTTTGAATATATTGATTGCTAATATTCTGCCTAGGTTACAGAATAACTAACTATGAGATATGAATTCTATATATTTCTCTAACTATGTCGTAGGGTTCCTTTTATACACTAAGGAAACCTAATGGCTTACAAAAGCGTATAATGATAATGCATATCTATTCATAATTTTAACTCTTGCATATCATAATAGGCGTACTAACTTCTTAAGACTAACAACATAACTATTAACTATAGTACTGGGCTTAACTAGTTAATTGGATATTGCCAATGGTTTATTGATCGTGTTGACTAGCAGGTGACCTAGATAATTCAACAAGTAACGTTCTGATTCCATTAGATAGTTGGACAAGTGGACTACTAGTGTATAAATTACCATTAAGCGGTAAGTGGGTAAAGTCTCTATGAGCTAGGGTTTAACAAGATCACCATTGCTTTAATCCCTAAGATAGATTATAATCAGCAAATAAAGATGCTTTATGCGAATGCTTTAATTGTGACAGAATTAATGTGTCTAGGTCTTAGGATGATGTAACTCCTAAGTCTTAAGAATGATATGCCACCTCAAGAGAAGAAATCATTGCACTTAATAAACAAAACAACTTTCAAATTGGATTAATAATAGTTAATACAGTTTTCTTATATTTGGCTCGACCGCTCTTTTATGTTTTGTTAATTAGCTCGCGTGGGTTAAAGTGCCTTGAATTGATTGTAGTCACCAACCAAATCGTGCCAGTCTCTCAGGCTGAAAACCCCCTTTTTCCATTATAATTAGGACTAGGATTGACATAGGTTTATAATAGAATAAAATTAACATAGATTAGATAATCAAGATATTAATTAAATTGATAGATTTAAACTCGCTTCAAGTGTTCGACACCCTACTTACCACTAAACTACTACCGATCAGGTACACTGCCCGTTAAAGTGTTGTTTTTAGTTTAGTAGGCAAAATATAAATTTAAAACTTAAATCAATAAAATATACACCACACAACGATACATCAAGTTTTTGGCGCCTCTGCCGGGGAGTGAAAATTAATCTTGATTTTTATTTGATATTTTGGTTTTTAACATTAGATTAGATCTAACCCTTAGGAGTAGTGTAATTTAGATTAGTGTATATTCTTGTATATTCTGTAATATTTGTATATTTTTCTTTAATTGTTTGTTTGTATATATTTGTGTTTAATTGTTTGCGTATTTAATTATTTTTCTTAATACACTGTTCTGGTTGTTAGCTGAATACGGCGTATCCACTTCCATCAAATATGGCGTATCCAACTCTCTGCCCAATACAGTGTATTCATTCAACTGATCAATACAGCGTATCTACTTCCATTGAATACGGCGTATCAATCATCTGATAAAATTCTTTTGGATTCTCAAACTTAAAGCCCATAATTTTTTTAATATCTTTCTCTCGCTGGTTCTACTGATAATTTTCTGAATTTTTTTCAGTAAGAATGACAAAGGTTATCAAAGGAGAGTTTGAGAAAATTAAGGATGTTAAGGTCAAAGATGTTTCGCTCACTTACGATACACCATTTGAAGTTTTCAACAATGAAGTCAGTCGATTAAGCGGAATGGATGATGATTTATTCATATATGAAGTTGAAGTTGCTAACATCCCATGTGACTCAAAAATGGATGATGAGTCAGAGCATGAAGTTGATGATGACATGGGATATGATATGTCTGATGTTGCATTTACTGAATGGTTAGGATTAAAAAATTTCAACTACAAGACAATGGATCATTATACTAAGAAAGCATTATGGATTTACTGGACAAGAGGAGATGATGAAGTTGAGCTCACAGATGAAGAATCTTCTGATATTATGAATGAAGCTGCTGAAGTCTTTAGGATCGACACTAATCTATTTGATTTTGAAATACCTATGTGCAAGGCGTTCAAAGAATTTAACTATCTTTTACAAATCGATCCATACTTACTTACTAAGGACATTGAGGGATTCAAGACCTATGAAGATTACAAGAATGATTGGATCTATGAATGGAACAAGGACGTACCATGGGTCGATGAGAAGCCGTGGACTAACGCTAGAGTTTGGACCAAACCCACACCAGTCAAACATTCTTGCAAGCCTTTCAACTATAAGACTAGATGTTCAGAATGGCCAACATGTAGTTGGAAGAATGATGGATACTGTAATGGAGGAAACTTACCAGGAACTTACATTATTGGAAACCAACTCCATTATCAGGATTATAAGTGGTACGAGGCTTTGGAAGATAGTGAACTTAATGATGAGGCTTTAAGAAACAAAGCTATCATAGACGGATTTATCAATGGTGATGATGAGTTACGTTACGAACAAGAAATACGATGGAACATATATACAAACTATGATGATGCTTATGAGATAAATCATAGAGATAATGAGAGAGAAGAATTATGTGAAGTTCATGAGCTATTGGTGTGCAATATAAGAAGATATATGATGATAAAATATCCTTTCAATAATAATGAAGAGTATTTTGATGTAAAAGAAGACTGATAACGCTCAAATTAAGTATGTTTTTAGTAGCGTTATCCATACTTTTATACACGTTATTTAGCTATTTTTATATGCTTTAGTTACTTAATTATATCAAGGTATGTTTGCAAGTCTATTTGTAGCCAAGTACAGGAAAAGCAAGAAAAAGACGAAGAAACAAAGAATAAATGAAGTTTTATGCACGTATGAAGAATCCCTTGTAAAGAACAAGCTCAGGAACCAATTCAATGATAAAAGAGTGAACCATACAAGCTTCCAAGGCCCAAGATAGAGTTTAAATGAAGTTTTATTGATGTATAATGACCCACGACCAAGCACGACTCAAACAGGAAGCTAATACGCAAAATCAAGAAAAATATATTTTTGGTCGTGTGGCTAGCCGCCCGGCAGAAGCTCTTGCCTCCCGGCAGGAGGCATTGTCGCTCGGCAGAGGGCCATGCCGCCTTGCTCTTGGTGCCTACGTTTTTCTACTTCATTCTTGAATATTCATGACGGATCAAGAAGGATCTAGACCCTCTAAACCAACTTTGTGTGAGTCCCTAAATGAATAGATCTTAGTAGCCTATGAAGGATGATAGCCAAACTGTATAAATATAACTGACTATACAGAAACACCGATTATGAATACACTATGTTGATGCGGAATCTTAACACAAGTACTAAGAAAAACAATGTGTAACTAAATAACAACTTCTATTAATCTACTTTGAACAATTACAGATTACTAACTATTTGATATGTATTGCTATGAGATATCTTGAGGAAGTGTTTTCTAACTATGCCCAAGGGGATCCTTTTATAAACTAAGGATAAACCCTAACAGAACAGGCTTACA
>BQNB010005997.1:0-68164 GCA_026074375.1 Tanacetum coccineum
AGAATTCAAAGGACCATGGACTTCTGTATTTCTGGTTGAAACATGATAATGTTGGAATCATGGTTGTATTCAAGTTTAAAGAGCCATGTGAACATTATATATTTGTTTCCAACTCACATCTTCACTGGTAATGACGATTCCATTTATATCCTAACTAGCTTCAAGGCCCGCCCGTTGGGCGGCGAGCTTCAATAATTATTTTGAAAAATAAAAGATGTAGTAAATCATTTTGATATAATAACGTTAAAAGGAATATAGTCTTAAAACGTAAAATAAGGTCAAGTTCTTAATAAATGTAAAAAAAAGATAATAGATGGAATAAAAAGGTTCATACGATCACTGCCAAAAAAATAAACAAACAATAAACTAACGTTTTTAGAAACTGTACAAAACTACAAATAGTTTATTGCGAAAAAGAGAATTACAAATATAAACACACTAAAAATCTATGAACTTGTAGACAATGTTGTTTGCGTAATTGTTGTAGTTTCCATCTTTGTCACAATATAGCACTTTTAGACCCTTGTTGTTTTTCCCTTGAAACAACTACATATAGTTGTCCATGTCAAAAACTGGTCGTTCGAAATATAGTCCCAACTTTGACAAAGTATCTCATTATCGGCCAGGCCATTGTATAGGCTGTGTTTGGTATCGTCGAGCCAAAGAGTCCTCGTAAATGACTGCATAAGATAAGTAAATTTATAATCTTACAGATAGCAAATGAAAATAAAAAGATACTACAAATTACCATTACTTAGCCCGCATTTAGCAATATAATCATCTTCGTAATGAGAATTTTACATGGTCAAAAGATACTACAAATTACCATTACTTAGCCCGCATTTAGCAATATAATCATCATGTAATAGTCTTTAGAATGATGAAGTAATCCAACTTTTTATACAACTCTGTCTCTAACGCAACTTAGGAGGTTGAATGTATTAGATTACCACCCGTAAAGGCCAATCTCAGCTATTCTCCTATTAGTTATGCTTATTTAAGATCTATAATTTCAAGTATATTAAAAAAAGTACACACTATGGGAGACTTGTGACCCGTCTAGCCGCTTCAGCCAATTTTACAAATTTACCTTTTGACCATTAGAAATAAAAGGTGATGAAAAAATCCAGCATTATGTCTATTGAAGATAAGCTTTACAAAAATATTATGGCATATCTAACTCTCAAAATGCGTTTATGTTAAAAGAAAGGTGGCTGCAAACCCATGTGGTATGTACAAACTTCGTGATTATGGTACCTTTCACATGCTTTCCATTTGGGACAATCATAGGAACATTCAAACACCATAGTAAAAAATGGGAACTTAGATGAAAATGCCATAGTACAATATATAAAGTTCTGGCCAAGACAAATAAGTAAGAACATACCCTCAAGCCCTTGCAGTCGCCAATACAATTTCGTATTAGTATAAATTTTTTGTGCTTAGTAAATGATTCACGTTTTCATAATCCCTTTTCTTGGTGACAACCTGCAAAAAGCCCGTGTGAGATGATAAAATAGTTTATAGAGACAAAAGCTTACAAAAATGAATGTTGGGTGACTTGCTACTAACAATAAAACAAAACAATAATCTCTAAACATGAAAATTATAATCTGAATCAAAGGGAAATGTCAAAACATGGTGAAAGAACCTGAAAAGTAACCAACCCCAACCCATGCACGCAAATAAATATTGATAACGTGATGATAGTCCCAAAGTAGTTCTCACCACACAGCAGTCAAGTGAAATAATGAAAAACAACCAAGCTAATTAGTGTAGTTCCCAAATTTGCATGATTTAATAGTTAAGACCATATTTTACAACAATTCAACCAAAGAAACAGCAAGTAAATATGTATTTCTAATGCGGAACTATGTAATTATATGTTTAGTTTAGTTTTAGTTGTCAAAGAGAAAGATAATCAAAAGCTATATCCAGATGATACATAAATAAAACGCACCAAAAAAATGAAGAAATAATTCTAGTTAACATTAAAAATATGAAACCCAAAATGGAATAAAGGTCTTGGAATTGCTACAGAAATAACCTTTCTAGCTCATCTACCTTCTATCAAGGAAAGTGATTCCAAAGTGAGGCATAAAAATCGCTTCATGTTAACTGGATTATTCGTTTTTATAGAACCTAGCAAAACAATCTTCTTCATTTAAAAACTAAAAAAACTAAGTGACTACTTCTCTTGAATTAAAAAATTTCAAACACGGATATTAAAAGCAAAACAACGTTCCTCGCCTACTTTGGTGGCATCCCCACCAACAATGTAACACCCCCAAATTGGGTCGCAGCGGAATATGGGTTGGGGGTGGTACTTCATAGATCAATAACACAAGATATATATCCCAATACCTTAAACACTGTAGCCGACAGAGAGACATTACTATCAACATGTGGCATCCCCACTAACACTGCACCAGAGACATTACTAATAACATGGAGATTTACATTTTAAACAATGAAGAAACTTAAATACAAAGCTTGAAATCATAAATTGGGGTAGTTACAAAACCTGAAAGGACTATCACCACCAGATTAGATTTCGTTGAGATATCACCACCAAGTTTAGGAACAACTATGAGCCATAATAGCAGTAAAAAGTGGCCCAATATATATGCAAAAAGTGACTCAAACAAATAACCAAAATGATTCATATTTGCATCTAAAAGTGATTCGAAACAACTACCTAAAATAACCCAAATTTGCATCTAAAAGTGACCAAGGTCATCATTTTCAAAAAATCTTTATCTTATAGCTTATTTCTCCTCCAAAAAAGTCACAAGCTCATGAATATAATGTTATCCATCTGGGAAATCAAGAAACCTAATAAAGGCTCATTAAATCATCAATAACCTCACAAGTTAATCCATGGTGAAACCATAAAAAAGGCGATTGAAATCACAAAATGCTTGTCGAAAAAACTTCTTGATGAAGAACCGAATATGTATAAAGAAGTTACATAAGTAAAAGGTGTTACTAAAAGTAACAAAAAGTTAGAGAAATTAAGAAAAGCAAAATATATATACCTTCACAACACAGACCATTGTACCTTTGTTATCACATTTGGCCTTGTTAATGATTCTCAATCAATAAGATTCAAACAAACAAACAAACAAACAAACCTTTGTTCTAGGCTTCTAGCTTTAGGAAGGTCTTCTTGTCCGCCATTTATTCATAAATCAATGTACTTTTAGTTTGAAAAAAGATCAATATAAACTTAGACCATTTATTCAGCAAGTAAGCATATGTGTTGTTCATAGAAGTACAAAACATGCTTATTTTTCTAAAATATACCTAACATGCTCGATCTACTTTTTGATCGAAGCATACAATACCAAAATCAGGCCCGCCATATTATAGTTAACTACAACTGCATAAGCCATTTTTAAAGTGACATTTTTTAGTGATCCGTTTAAGAGGACACTTAATAGGCATCATTGTCTTCACACAAAGAAAAAATATACTACATGCATCATTTTTATCTTAAATAAACATTTGCCAAGCACAAATGTCATGTTTCACAAATTGGTAGCCTTAAGCCCTTAACTACCTTGGAACAAATTGAGGTTGGATGGGCTAAATTCTAAGTAAAATCAAAATGAGTTGTATGAAAAAAGGGAAATTAGCGTGGAAGCTTTTTTTTGGGCGGCAAATGTTCTCATCATAGTACTATTTACATACGTATTGAATGGGTTGCAAATCTACTTATAAAATCATTGCTAAGAACCTCATAAGTACTTTATTTTCAACATTAAATGACCCGACACATTGGTTACACGCAAAAAAGAATAAATCAAAACGTGGTATTATAAATGGAGAAAAAAAGCATGTTAACGCAAAAAAGGCACACATCAGTGCTTGAATGAGTTTAGGAGGCAAAGTCGGCCCATTATGATAAAACTGGGCAACTTGGGTAACTTTAATCTTTGAAGTGTAGAACTCTAATATTAGCTAAAAATTAAGCAGGTGAAAAATCATCTAAAGGTCTTCATTCTCAAATCCTTGAAACCTGTAAATCACCACACTATAGAAGCTTTAAATTTATGATCATTACCTCAATGATGATCTTATTCACATATATCCAGTTACGACCATCGATCACAACTTAACAAAGACTTCCTACTTTTTTTTTCTCATTTAGTTCTTCACCAAAGGGCCCTTGGCCTAGTGCTATGTGAGTGACTCAACCAAAAGGTTGTGGGTTTAAGTATTGTTCGAGGCGTGTGGTGTATTATGTGAGATAGTATGTGGCTTATATGTGTAAATAACGACTTTCTCATAAAAAAATCTAAACTACATAGCCTGTACTCATATTTCAGATGAATTAGGGTGTGCCCGCTTATCCAAAGTGCTTATGCTTTTTAGGTTGTAAGCTCGCCCTCTAAACCATATAAAAGGACATTTCTAGTAAAGTACTATCATATCTCTACTACTACGTATGGTAAGTCAAAATATGACTGCTTCTGTTTGTCCTTATATGTACGATAATAAGTTACACAGTAAAATTTACAAGATGATAGAGCAAGATACAATCAACAAATTTTAAAAGAATTTGTATTTTGCTTCGTATAAAGTCAATAAATTCTTTTATCTTAAGCTAAATAACGCGTTTACCTATGTTAGGTAAGTAGTCTTAGTAGAGTAGTCATAAGAAGAAGAATCAGGATGAAAATTTCCAAGGCTCCAAGCAACCATTTCTTTGCAAAATCAATGTAGACATTGCATCAAACACCTTACATGCAAAAAAATAATTGCAATCAAAGTTATGTGCATGCCTTGGAAGCATAACTGCTTACACAGGTTAATAATTATTGGGATGTGTAGGTCAAAAAAACTTACGATCACTCATAGCCTTTTTAAAGTAGATTCATTATTTTATATGGCTAATAAATTTTCAGTGTTCAAAGGAACTATTTCAGTTTTTCCAGAAAAATTGAAACATAAAACCGTTTAGTAAATCAAGTAACCATGTTTATAATAAGATAAGAACAATACTAAAAGTAAATAAACACATCGTACCCTATAATGCATATATGAGATTATAAATGAGCTTACAGAATATTATCAACTTTGAGAACGTGTAGGACCAACATGACTACAAAATATGAAGGACATCTTGGACCAACTATTTCGGTCGCAAAGAGTACATAGGAAGCAAAACTGGTATTACCTTGTTTTCCTTTATCTTTCTATGTAACGTTCCAAGAAAGCTTATCCCACGAATGTGCTTCATATATGATTGTCCATCTATGTCATTACTGCAAGCTCCTTCAAGTCAAAGTCTTCAACATAGTATTACTACATGTTATACTAATAGCATATCAAAATCACCAATACTTGGATTGCTTAAAAAGTTTGAAAACTGAATTTATTCACTTGCATACATATCCAACACGTTTATGGTCACCAAAATTACCTTGAACATGAATTTTGGAGCTGATGAAAGACAATGCTCTTTCTCGAAATAACACATGCTCGCCCTTCATCCATTGTCGTTTCTCTTTCTTAATGCATTGCAAATTTGTATATGTATAGAATGCATATAATTAAGTTAAGAACACACAATAAAGCATGTATGGAATAAAAAGCAAGTTACCATGACATTAGTTTTAAAAATTAAAAAAAAATCAGCTTATAAGAAAGAGTACTTTATTTTTAAGACTCAAACTAAAATCAAAGATGCCTGTTACTTATTAATAAATGATAAGTATGTTTTTTGAAAATCAATTTTCTAACTTTGCTACATTATCTAACTATTTATCAAAGTATCCCCACTTAAAAATGTAACATTTAAGCCTTTATAATGTTTCAATATAGATGAACACAAAACTATAATATTACTAATCCTTCAATCCCCCATTCATACTTTTGTATGAAGAAATTGGGTGAAATTGATAAAGTCATAATCACCAATAATTCAAACAATTACAATAAAATTGATAATAAAAATGATATACCCACATATATCTTATTTTGCAGTCTAATCCATAATTAAACACTTTCAACTTGGAAAAAAAACAAAAGTTTAAAAAATTTCAATCAATGAAAAAAAAAGTGCAACAATAATCGATCCAATTTATTTTTTTTTTATTTATCATAACAATACTAAAATGGATTAATGAAAAAACTAAGGAAAAATCTAATCTTTTGTTATATACAAAATTTGATAGGTTATTCAATTGTTTAGAAAACTTTGAATAGAATATGACTAACAATTCAATTATGAGTTTGAAGATTTTTATTTTGTTATTCTTAAAAAAATTGTATATTGAAGATCAACAATGAAATAAAAAAAAACATACCTTCATCGATGGTTAGGGATCATCATCAATTGATTTTGGTAAATTTATATATCAAAATCATTTATCATCCGTCCCCCACCCCCCCCCTTCTCCCCCGCCGCTCCCCCTTCACCCTCCCCCACCCTTCCTTCCCCCCCCCTCCCCCAATCCCCACTACCCCCACCCACTGCCCCTCCCCCCATCCTCCCCTTCCCCCCCCCCCCCTCTCCTCTCCGCAGGCCACGTCCCCCTCTCAATCCCCTATAGCCCCCCCATCCCCCCCTCCCCCCCCCTCCCCCTCCCTGTTCCCCTATCTCCCCCCACCTCCCCTCCCCACCGCCCAACTCACATCGCCCCCTCACATCACCTACACACAAAATTCAACCCATCACCCCCCCCCTCAAATCCCCTAGTGCCCTCACCCCAATCCCCACAACCTCCCCTCCCATCCCCCCCCCTCCCCATCACCCCCTTTCCCATTCCTCTCACCCTCGCCTCCCCCAACTCCACACATACCCTTTTCTGCAATCCCTCTCACCACCCCCCCACCTCTACCCCCATCCCACCCCTCCCTACTCTGCGCCAATCTCACCCCCCCCTCCTACTCCCTCACCACTGCCCTGAAAATTCCCCATCATTTCTCTCAATCCCCTCCCCCGCCACCATCCTTCAAGATCATTCTCAACGGATCCTACTCCCAGACCACCTCCAAATCCCTCTCCAATCCCCCACCTCCCGCCCTCTCCCCACCCACCCCACTCGCCCTCCCTCCCCCCCTAACCCCCCACTCCCCCACCCCCTCCAAATCAACCGCTCCCCCACCTCCCCCTCAATCCCCACGCCTCCCGTACACACTCCTCCTACCTCCCACTCGAGCCCCCCCACTCTTCCCTTGAACCCCCACGCCCCCCCGCCTCCCCCCCCTTCCCCATCCCACCCTTCACCCTCACACCGCACCCCCACGCCCACTATCCTCTTCCATCTCTCCCCGCCCACCCATATGATCCCTTCCACCCTCCCCACCTACTCCTACCCTCATAAAGCCACACCAATACGTCCAAGCGCCTGAAGCCCACCCGAAAACCCCCCATTCTTCCACTCCTCCGCCTCACCTCTCCAAAATCGACCATCCCTGTTACCCACACCTCCTTCCACTCCTCACACCCCCAACGCCCCAGCCCCCCCCCTCCATTCACCCACACCCCCACACCCCCTTCCCCTGCCCCCCGTACATCAACACTCCCATGCCCCACAATAACCTCCCGCCAGCCCCCTACACCCCCTCCCTACAAACCTCCTCCACCACCCCACTGCGCTTAAAACCCCCCCAATCTACATAATCTCTCCACTTACCACCTCCACACCCCTCTCCTCCCCACTCCTCCACCTCACCCCACCCCCCCCCCTCCTCCCCCCTCTACCCAACCCCCCCCCTCTCCACCCACTGCCTTCATCACCTCCCCCCCCCCACACAATCGCACCTCCCCCCCCCTCCCTCACCCCCTATGCAACGCCTTCCCTCCCATCCACACCTCCCCCCCCCCCACCACCTACCCCTCCCCTACACCCCTCCCCCCTCACCCCCTCGCTCCCTCCCAAAAACCACACCGATACCCCCGTCCTAACCCCTCTCCCCCCCCGCCCCCCCCTTTCCCCTATCCCCCCCCCAAATCTACGCCCCTACACATTTCTCTCCCCTCCCCAGCCCCCACCCATACCACTCCCCCCCCCCCCTCTACCACTGCCCTCTGCCACACCCCCAGTGTCACCAACAAACCCCGCACCCCACACCTCCCATCAACCGAACTTCACCCAAAAATCACCCCCCCTCCCCCTCTACTCCACCCCTCCACCCCCATCCCACAACACCCACCAAATCCCCTATATTTCTCACCCCCACCCCCCTTCCGTGCCAACTACACGTCCGCCGCCACAGCACTCCTCGTCACTACCCACCCTCCCTTTACCA
Organism: Tanacetum coccineum; assembly: GCA_026074375.1. Taxonomy (NCBI): domain Eukaryota; kingdom Viridiplantae; phylum Streptophyta; class Magnoliopsida; order Asterales; family Asteraceae; genus Tanacetum; species Tanacetum coccineum. The sequence continues at coordinate 8,263 of BQNB010005997.1, forward strand.
ACCCCACCCCCTCCCCCTCACACCCCCCCCCAACCCCCTCTGCACCCCACACCCCATACCCTGCCCCCAAAACTACGCCCTCATCCCCCCTCTCAAAAGCCGCCACAACAACCCCACAAATGTCCCACACCCCCCCCCAACCTCATACCCCTCTCAAAAGCCCGCGCGCCCGACCCCCAACACTCACTTCCCCGTCCCGTCGCCCCCCCCTCCCCTCCACTCCCTCCATAGCCCCCCCCCCCACCTTTCCTACATTCTGAACCCCCCACTCCCTCTCTACCCTACCGCCCACCCACCCACTCACCCTCACATCGCTCATCCCTTACCCCCCCTCACCATCAATCCCCACCTCACTTCCCCCTCACCCCCTCCCCGCATCCCACCCCCCCTCGCCCTCCCTCTTCCCACACTCATCCCCCGGCTCTCCCCCCGGCCAACACCCCACAGCCTCCCCCCCCCCCCAAATCCTCTCCCACTCCGCGTCCTCTCGCCCCGTCTTACTCCAAGCAAATACCCCCCCATACCACTACCCCCCCCACCTACCCCCCCCCCTCCCCCACCCCTCCCCTTCCTTTACCATCCGCTCGCCACAGCCCCAGCACCTACCCTCATCCTACCCCCCCCCCCTCCCCCCCCCTCCCCTCCCCCACCCCCCCAACACCCCACCCTACCCCAAATCTCTCACCACCCCTCTCCAAATCCCTCTCACACCCCCCTACCCCAAAACCCCCCACCCCACGTCCCCACTATCCGCCACCCTATCCCCCCTCCCACCCCCCCCTCCCGCCCGCCACTATATCCCCCCCCCGCTCCTTACCTCCCCACCCAAACCCCCCCCCCCCCCTCACCCCCACTACCCCCTCCCCCCTGCACCTCCCCACTTCCCCCTCCCCCCCCCCTCCCCCCCCCCCCCCCCCCCCCCCCACTCTCCAAAGCCTGCCCCCATCACTACCATTCCTCACCCCCCCCCACATCGCCCACCCTACCCCACCTCGTTATCCTTCCCTCCAGTCCCCCTCCCCCACTGCCCTCTCCACCCACCCACACCTACCCCCACTCCTCTCGTCCACACCCAACCCCCTAACCCACCCCCTCACCCCTCATTCCACCCTCCCCTACCCCCCACTGGCCCCTCCCCCGCCCCTCTCAATCCCCCACACCATCCTCCACACCATCGCTCCCTTCTATAACCCACAAACTTCTCCCCCTGTCTCCACCTCCACCTCATCCCCTCTCCCACACTCTCCCTCCCCACGCTTCCCTTCCTCCTCGCACCACTATCCTCCCACCCCTCCCCCCCGCACCCCCAACGCCATCTTTCATCCTTCCCCCTGACCACCACCACCCCCCCCCCCCCACCGCATCTCCCCTCACTCCTGCACCCCACCCTCACCCTTCATCATCCCCCACACACAACATCACGCCCTTCAACCAAAGCGTTACGACAAACAAAAAGCCAAGCAAAATCTGTATAATTAAAGAAAGCCACAAAAAATAAGATCCCACAGAACACACAAACAAGCCTAAAGGAATAAAAAGCAATGTATACGAAGACATTAGTTTTTAAAAATGTAAAAAAAAATCATCTTATCAAAAGACGTACATTAATATTAAAGACCTACAAGACTAAAATCAAAGATGTCTTTTCTTATTAGATAAATGATTAGTATGTTTAATTGAAATCAATGTTTCTAAACTTAGCTACAATACCTTAAACAATATCTCAAAGTAGTCACCCACATTAAAAATGTAACATTTAAGCCTTTATAATGTTTCAATATAGATGAACACAAACCAAAAAATTACTCAAATCCTCAATCCCCCCAATTCATACTTTTGTATGAGGTTTTTTATTTATAAGAAGAAATAGGATGAAATTGACAATAGTCACAAAATCACCAATAATTCAAATAATTATAATAAAATTGATAATACCCACAAATCATCTGATTTGCAGTCTAAAACCATAATTAAACCAATTTCAATTTGAAAAAAACAAATTATAAAGCAATCAATGAAAAACAAAAAAAATGCAACAATAATTGATCCAATTTATGTTTTTTTTAGTTATCATCACATACTAAAACTGCATTAATGAAAACTAAAGAAAAATCTAATCTCGTTATATACAAAATTTGATAGGTTATTTAATTGTATAAAAAACTTTGAATAGAATATGACTAACAATTCAATTATTGAAGATCAACAATGAAATAAAAAAAAACATACCTTCATCGATGGTTAGGGATCATCATCAATTGATTTTGGTAAATTTATATATCAAAATCATTTATCATCAAGAATGATGTTCTTTAAGGATTATATCGGATTTTGAGGTTAATGATTTTGGGGATTTAGGTTTTATAGGGAAAAGGGTTATGGTTTTGGTTTTTTTTATTTGTGTTCTTGCCAAGATCATCATTCTTGGTTAAATGGATTTGTGAGAATGTTATTTGTTTGGGAGGGTTTTTTTTCTTTTCATTCAATGCTGAAAGCAGAGGATGCATAGGAGCCGTTGATTAAAAATAATATCCAGGTGTCATATTTAAAAGGTTTTTGGGGAAAGATCATATTGTCAAAACCCTGTTTTATATAGGCAGTAGATTTGCATTTTCATATATCATACCATCCATGTCTCAACAGTCCACATGGAACTCACTTTTTTGAATGCCATTGAAAGACTGGCAGGACAAATGGACAATATAAATTTTACAATCCTCATGACATTAGAGTAACATCATTTACAACAGAAGTAAAATTTGGAAAAGATATATTAACTGCATTTATTCATTTAGGTAACGAGGCTATGCAATCAAAGCTGTATCCTGCGGCAATTGAGTGTTACAATGTTGCTATAGCATTTGGTGGTGATAATGCTATTTATTATTGCAACAGGTGACGTATCTACTCAAATAATTAGAGTTCACGTTTTAAAATTAATATGTTGGTTACATTATGGTGAATGGGGTACTTCTTTTTCAGGGCAGCTGCTTATATCCAGACCTGCCAGTATGCAGAAGCAATCCTTGACTGCCAGAAATCAATTGCAATTGACCCAAATTACATCAAGGCCTACACTCGTCTAGGGTATATTTATTCTGTTCAAGGCATAGGCGCCCTTGAGAAAGGATATAGAATAGGTTCGTACATATTACATTGAAACTTCAGAATCCGTAATTTAATCGTCTATTGTTTTGTGTTACTCCCTGGTTTAACCTGTTTAGTAAGCAAAAATAAACCTTAGAATGGTTTTTGCTATGGGATCAACATATGATCTTGTTAAAAAACTTTTAATTACGTTATTAAAATGCGCGCGGGTAACTAACTAGTTAAAATAATTAGTTTATTTTGGGTTTCCTGCAGCCACACTTTTGCACCCATCTGTAAGAGAAAATGTTCGGGTCAGTTCATCTTTGTTTTGACACTTTCATCATCATTTTATGCTAACGGTTTTGTGGTTACTTAGATTTTCTGGTGTGTCACATTTCACGGTTCTTATTGAGCTTTATTTCCCTGTTGATATATGTAGGCAGCTGAGCACAAAATATGGCAACAAAGTGAGGAAAGTGGCCAGGTAATGGAACCGTACAAGTTAAATATTAATCAGATCACCAGGATGTTTCTCTCCTTTTTGCTTATGCCATACATTTAGCAAAATTGTGATCATTGCATATTAAAAGGTAGCAACTTAAGAACGCAAAATTGTGATACATATTTAGTCACCAAAAATGCCTGTTTATCAAGCAAGTTTAGCAACCTGATATTTTAATATATTTAGTTGATTTCTTTTCTCTGATTGGCGATTACTAATTTGTATCAGACTTCAAATTGGAGTTATTCAAATGGGGTTATGAGTGTCAGAGACCAAGTTCCATCACCTCTCTTTGGTAACAACTCTGGCACTAGGCTACGAGCAAGTGCAATGGATCCTTCAGATACTAACCCAGGGGAGCTTTATGCGGCTATAAGAGCTGATATCAGCTTTTTGGCTGCGTTGCGCCTCAAGACAAACAACTCTAATGGAAACTAAAGTACTAAATGCTTGAAGCTTCCTTTTGAAACTAGTTCAGGTTGTTCAAAACTTGTTTACTGCTATATTTTGGCTAATGTTGCATGGGTTTTATGTATTGGGAGTAATGGATGGTTTCTTACCTCTGCTTAGATTTGGTATTGGTATGTTTTGTATTAACGTTAAAGCCCAGGGGCTCAACACATTTTGTAAACATTAGATGCATGTTTATATAGTCCTCGTTGCTTTTAAAACTTGTTATCTATGTCTTCGTTGACAAAGAAAACACTAAACTTGGTATCAATGTATTGTGCGTAAGGTATTTTTAATGCCCTGCCAGGATAGGACCGGCCCGGGTACCGGGTCATAAAGGCGACATTGCAGGGCATCAATTTATTAGGGGGATCAGTTTTATAACCAGTTTAATATATATAGCAGTAAAAGCTAGTAACTGAGTTATGTGTAGCAGTGTGGAAAACCCATTGCCTTTTAGCTTGTGGTTTTAATTCAAATCTATACTATCCGTTCATTGTAGGTCCTGTTTTGAAACTTGTGTGTTTTCAAATGGTTTTGAAATAATTGTGTGAAATTGGTCTCCGGTATTGCATTTTTTTCTAGCGTCTTATTTTTTCCTCCGCCATAAGGTAATATGAAAGTTTTCAAAGATATTAGAGCGAGCGAGCACATATTATAATCACAGTAACTCATGCGAGATTCTTGGTACTATTTCTGGCAACCATGGTCCGGACTTTGCAACCGACCAATTCACGGGGCTTCCGCGCACAATATCATGTATTTCTGTTGAGGTTAAACCTAGAACTTTTAGTTGGGGCAACACAATTATATATACTTTATGTATTTGTGAAAGTCACTTAACGTTTATTGCCTCATAAAAACAACATCATCAGCATAGAACAAGTAAGAAACATGCAAAGACGATCCAATAGACACTCCATTAAATAAGCCTTCATTAACGACTTGCTGGAATGACAAATAAAGGCTTTCCATAATCAATAAAAATAAGAATGGAGAAAGAGGATCTCCCTGTTTAAGGCCTTTATAAAACTGAAATTCCTTTGTCGCGCTCCCGTTCACAAGAATAGACCCTCTAGAAGAACTTAAGCAACTTTTAATCCAAACCCGCCATTTATCACCGAATCCGAATTTCTTCAAGACCTCTTCCAAATAATCCCACCGAACCGAATCATAAGCCTTTTCAAAATCAACTTTCAAAATCATAGTTTGCTTCTTTCTAGCTTTACACCACTGAATCAATTCGTTTAAAATGAAAGGGCCATCAAGAATTTGCCTATTCGAAACAAAAGTCGATTTCACTTCATTCACAATATCACCCAACACAACAAGAAGACGATTTGCCATTGTCTTTGCAATTATTTTATACAAGCTTCCAATCAAACTAATAGGCCTAAAATCTTTTACCATTTTAGCATCTTGCATTTTCAAGATCAAAGCAATAAAAGAAGAGTTGCCACCTCTATATAATGTACCATATCGAAAAAAATAAGACACAGCTTCAACCACATCCTTTTCTATAACACTCCAATACCTTCTATAGAAACCAAAAGTAAAACCATTCGGACCCAGAGACTTATCTAAACCACAATCTCAAACAGCCCTTTTGATTTATTCATTAGACACACTTCTTTCCAAATCAGTTTGCTGATCCACTGATAATTGAACCAGAAAATTTATATTCGAAAGTAACTGAGGCGAACATGGTTGATCGAAACAATCTTTAAAATGAAATAAAAATTCATTCTTTACCATACTTGGAGAATCTATCCAGCTTCCATCTACTAGAATACCACGAATCGCAAGTTGGCTTCTTTTCTTATTTAAGATTCCATGAAAATATTTAGAGTTCTCATCAACTTCTATCGACCATTTGATCTTAGCTTTCTGAGCCACCTCCAACGAATCTATTTTTTCCAAGTCTTGTAGCAATTTCATAACATCTATACGTTTAGCTAAAAGACTGGAATCAGTCTCCCCTTTATCTATTAAAGTATCAATATCAGATAATGTACCATTTTTTTTTTTTTTTTTTTTTTTTGTTTTTTTTTTTTTTTATTTTTTTTCTTTTAGGCTTATTTTGTATTTTAGAACTCTCCTTCTTATTTTAACCACACCGACAAATCTTTTCTTTTAAAACTCAATTTATTCAAGAATCTTACCATAGCATTAACTCAGAATTATATGATTCTCTCCAATTTTTCTTTAATAAAATATCAAAACCCTTCATAAAACCAATAATGATAAAACCTGAAAGGAATAGATCATAATCCATAACAAGAAATCACAAGTAATAGGATAGGCCGCTGATCCAGTAATAAACATCCAAAGAGATGGCAGAAATAATTCTGACACGTAACCACAACATCATACGCTCAAGAAATAAAGAAAACCGATCAAGCTTACTCATTTTTGTAGCCGATTTATGACACCAAGTAAATGAGCATCCTCCTAACGGAACTTCCACCAAACTCCTATAGAAATGAAACGATTAAAAGCAGCCGCACCTTGCACGTTAAAACAAGAGCCGTAACGCTCTTCTTTCGAACAAACTTCATTAAAATCACCCATAATGACAACTTCACCATTCCAATTATCAACACATAATTCAAATAATTTCATAAATTCTTTTTTTCAGAAAGCTCTTGAGGCGCATATACCGATATAATAAGAAGACTCTTAGCATTAGGAATCCATTTACCTTTAACATCAACAAAATAATAAGAAATCGTATGATTTCGCTTATGAAACATCCTTGAATCCCAAACACAAATAATACCACCTAAGTTACCAACAGAAGGGCTACACACAAAGTCAAAAGCAAAATTACCCCAACAATTCTTGATATTAAAACAATCCATATTTTCCATTTTAGTTTCTTGAAGCGACAGAAAGTTCACCTTATTACTAATGCACAACTCCTTTACCCAATCTTTTTTGCCTTTTGGGCAATACCTTGAACATTCAAAGATAAAAAATTCATTGGTAAACTTCATTTTCTCCTCGAGTTTAATGACCTCTTCTATATTCTTAACACAACCCTTCATCTTGTAACCCATAGCGTGTCCCACCTTCACCAAATCATCCAATAGTTGTAGTATCAAACCTCTTGATTTTGTACCCTCTACTTTTTTGAAATACCCTGAACAAGCTCACACATCTCTATCCTCCTCTAGTATTGATGAAGATCGTTTTTTCTTTGTCACTGAAACTTCCTCATTTTTATAACAGTTCTGGTCACACTCCTTTTCCTCCCTACTATCTTTATCCACTGAATTCGAGTTCACTTTTGTTGCATTCATAGGAGTGAATCTTGGTGGATACTTCAAATTGCCATCAGAATGTTCTACTCCATTAGATATAACTTTTTTCTTATTAAGTAAATCATAAATCTTGAAAGGATCATCATAATGACAATCTTCCACTCCCTCCTTCTTCTTAGACTCCACCTGGATCAGGGATCTGCACAAACATAACATGTCAAATGAATAAATACTGGGGTACTGACGTGTTTCCATCACTCACTCATGACATTAGAAACTGATTCCATTTGCTCATTTATGGTACGTTATATACTAGAGATGTGAAAGATCTGTGAAACCGTTAATGTTAGAATCAAATAGAAAAAAGTCTTTTTTTTGAAACTATATTAAAATCAAAGTTATTCAAAGTTGTCATTTCTAGTTTTTGAGATTGAACGTGAGAATATTGTTAGTTTTATTCTAGAAAAAATATTTGCAACATTGATCATTAATGGCTTCATCTTAATTTTTCAAAATACTTGCAACATTTAGGTTTAAATTAAAAAACAACGTGAGATTCAAACTAGTTATAAATATATACTAAAAACCATTTTGTCTCCCCCTCACATTGCTACAATAAAGATTCTTTTAATCAAATAAATATTTCTTTTATTCCATCTCTTAACTCTTTGCGACACATTTAGATGTAGTCACGAGTCCTTCATCACTCACCGAAAGCACTGATACATAACAAAACCCACCTAAACCCATCTGTGTCTTTTACCGATCCTCCCATCAAACCCACCGCTCATCCTAACAAAACCTACCAAATCCTACCGCTCATCTCTACAAAAATGGCACCGAGTGATCCATCTTCTTAAACAAGCTTGTTTTTATTTACTTTATGTTTAATTTATGGTTTATAGTGTGATTTGGGCGTATTTAAAGACGGGTTTTGGTTTATAGTGTTTATTATAGGTAATTATGGGGGTGTTTGTTGTAGCATATAGCAAAAATGAGTCCATTTTACTGTTTAGATAAGTTTATAGTCTCCTTTTTTTACCTCTAGATTATAAGTTAATTCAAAAGCTCAACGCGAGGTTATCTTTCATCACTATAAGCCCATAAGCTACTAATTCAACAAAAGCTTAACCTCAAAAGATAAGCTTACACAAACAGCCTCTAAGTGCATATTTGCTTATTTACATTATTAGATAACCAGTGAGAATTCTATTTGTTTACTTTAAGACACATTATTTTTTTAGTAGGTTGTGGGCCACGTTGAAAAAAGGAGATCTCAAACACTTTTTGACTTATATAAAGAGTATTTAGCATCAAACTTGCAATTCTAGTGATAAATTTGTTGAATTATTAGTGATGTTATGTGGTTTGTTGAAATGACTAGCTTATAGGTTACTTTATTGCTTTATATTTCATTTGTGGGAATTACGAGCCTTGGAGCGGAAAGACATGGGAAATGGACTAATGAAGTGTGGTGCCAAGACACAAGTACGACGTAAACCTAGAGTAGCCATCTACTATTACTAAGGTGTAACGATTTCCACCATAACTCTGCACGACGGATGGACCAAATAAATCCATGTGAAGAAGTTCTAAGCATCTAGTCGTTGAGACAATATTTTTGGCTTTATGACTAGCGTGAGCTTGCTTTCTAATTTTACAAGCGTCACAAAAATGTTGATTGAATTTGAGCTTAGGAAGATTTCTTACAAGTTCCTTAGATACTAAAGATTGAATTAAACGCATGTTTGTGTGACCTAATATTCTATGCCATAAAGTAGAGTTTTCATCTATTATTGCAAGGCATATTTTATCTTTCGATTTATTTCCTAGTTTCATTACGTATAAACCTCTTTTTCTAATTCCTCTACCTATTACCTTTTCGTCTTTAATTATTTTGCTATCATGTTCGGTAAATATTACTTTGCAGTTATTATCACATATTTGAACAACGCCTAACAAATTAAAGTTTAAGTTATCTATGTGCTCAACATTTTCAATAATGAGGGAGTCATGAGAAATCGTACCTTTGCCTATGACGTTATCTCGTAAGTTGCTCTCAAAAATTACATTACCTCCGTTATATGCTTTGTATGTAGAGAAAAGCTTTCAATTTATCTTCATGTGTTTAGAGCATCCACTATCTTTAATCCACTCACCGGGCTTCAAATTTATTCCCAAGCATATTTCATTTGATGCTTGCGCCACAAGACATGTTTCTTCTTTAATATTTTCTTTCTCATCTTCGCCGCTATCGCTCCATGATTTTCCAACAAAAGCCCTTTGATTTTTGTTTCTTGATAAATTCGAACATTCACCAATGAGGTGATTTGGATAACCACATCCGAAACATTTTATTTCGCCCTTACCATTTTTGTCCTTTTTATTTCTTCGTAACGAGTTCTTGTCGTTACATGGTTGTCTTACAAATCTTCCTCATCTTTTAAAAAATTACTTGAAGTCTCTTACGGCCATGGCATATTGTTCGTCTTCACTATCAGAAGTTGAACTTTCTTCATCGCTAGATTACTTCGTCCACCTTCAACTTATCGATAAGTTCATAGAGTGATAGCGACGTCAAGTCATTTGATTCTTCAATAGCCGTGACCTTTGCGCGCCATTTAGGATGAAGTACCCTAAGAAATTTCCTGACATAGTTCTTGCTAGAAAAATCTTCATCAAGTGATTTTAGACTTGTAATAATAGTGTTAAATTTAGCAAAAGCATTATCTGTCGATTCGTCTTCCGAAATCGTTAATTGTTCATATTGTTGAACAAGAAGATCTATTTTATTATCTTTGACTTGACTATTACCTTGGTGAGTGATTAATTGTCACACCCCGCTGAGAGCGGAAACACGGGGTGTAACGTTTTGATTACATTGCACAAGATACAAGATAAACCATACGTTTTTACAAAGAATTTAGTTTACATTGTTACATTGGATACGGTCTTGAAAGTGAGACAAACACATGTCTTTAGAAAACATCTTAGTCAATGATAAATCTTGAATCCAATTTTCTTCCTCTATAAAATAGTGATCACCTGAAATGATAATCGAAAAGGTCAACATAAAGTTGATGAACTCGTAGGTTTATAAGTAAACCCAGTTGATGTGCCAGAATTTAAGTAGTGGACAAGTGTGCAATATAAAAACAGAATGCATGCATTAGTATATTGAATTCTGACAATGTATTCACATGATATTATAGCATTTGACCCAATCAACAATCCATAGAATTCCACGTGCTTATTGTCCTCCGAACCTATCGCCTATCAGCTGGAGCTACACAGTCGGCTAAATTGTCCTTGCATAGAGGTTCACATAGAAATTATGCACAAATTGTCCTTGCATAGAGGTATACATAGAGCTCATATATAAATAGTTCTCATGACATTCACATAGCAATCATAGACACATATCATTGTCCAAAATGAAATAGAAGTTTTGCACAGATGCAAAGCATTGAAATGAATTTGAGTATCATTTTCCCCCAACAAAAAAGAGTTTAAAAGTGGGGCTACGAGAACTCACCTTAACAAGATGATAAGTAGTCGAGTGTATGATAGTCAAACAACAACGTACAACGGCTCCCAAACACGACCTAGCAATCAGTTTGACTTATATTTATGTTTGAAATGGATATTTAGATTTGATGCATAAGAGTTTTGAAAACGTTTCGTATTACTTTTTTTAGTATTATTGGTTGTGTCATGGTTGATGATTTAGACTCGTAGAAGATATGTCAAAGTATGTACATTAGACGTTATGTACTTATACTATTTTAAAGAAAATAGACAAGTAAAACAAACAAGAATTAGATAATTCGGTTATCCATTCGGTAATCCCAGATGATCTAGTTATTTGTACACTATAAGAAATGATACGTTTTAAATACACTAAATGATCATTAAAAGTTTTATAATTTGTAAAATTATAAAATATAATTTTTGTAGAAAACGTAGAGAGGGGGGGGGGGGGGTGAATGCGTTCTCCCTTAAAATTTCTCGTATCAAAAAGTTTGTTTATAAAATTTAAAATCTTTTTTATCTAATTGTCCATCAATGATTAATTTAATGTGAAATAGATTTAGTGGTCACAATAAAACAACAAGTACCTAAACACATAGGCGTATCCAAATCAAATCAAGGGTACATTGAGCAATAGTCTAAACACGAAGCTTAAAACGTACTAAGCCTTGGCTTTTCCGCAACTAAGATGTTTAGACTATGTGATGTATTCATGATTGTGATTAACGCACCACATTCTTATCAAGTGAATATAAATGTAAATAAATAACACTAGTGAGGATGCAAAGGATATAAGGCACATTCTTTTATAGTGGTTCGGCTACAAGGATAACTTCCTTGCCCTACTCCACTCCTCGAGTCACCTACTCGAGAGTTTGAATGCACTAATCACCATAACTCCTTTAACCGGCGGAGAAGCCTCACAACTTTTACTTACCCTTTTATCCGGTGCTAAGTTAAACACCGGGTTCTATGAGAAAGAACCATTTACCAATATACTAACACCCTTCCACCATTCCTAATCTAGATATGGTTTAACCAACAATATGGTTTACAACACGTCAAAGATGTTTGTCCTCTACTAGGTACCAAACATTTACACTTACATCATCATCACCTAAGTACTTTACAATTCATACAAAGACAAAGAACATAAGAGGAATAGACATAGAAGGTCAGTTATACACTGATTATTTAGAGAGAGAATTGTATTAAGAAGTGTGTGGAATCAAGAGAAATGAGTTGGTATTTATATCCAACAAAGTTACTGTATGTCGGTTCTTCCGGTGCTGTTGACAAAGGGCACCGGAATACAGTAGCTGAATTTATGTTTTAAAATCTTAAAGAATAATATGAGGATTTGTAAAGCCTTTTTCATTTTTGATGAATAAGTATGAACTTTGATAGTTTAAAGTGATTAAACATAAGTAATGTATAATCTTGAAGAAGACTTTTTTTATGAAAGAGATAACTTAAAGAAATGTTTATGTGAATATGGTCTTTATGTGAAAAATATTTAGAAGACTAGTAAAGTTGTGATTTTTAGAAAAGACGTTGTTGTGGAAATAACTTTGGAGAAAAAGATTATTTACAAGAAGTATATTAGAAAGAACTTGTTGATATGATAAGTTTATATGTTATGAGAGAAATGCAAAGAGTAATTAGAGATTAGTTTTAGAGAGTTAGAAAAACTATTGGCTTAGAACAAATAGATTTTGTTTTTACTTTATAGGTTTATGTTTTGTTATCGACAAAACAAAAGGAGAGATCGTAAAATATAAATAAATGTTTTTACGGTTTACTTTGTATTAACAATCTCCCCCTTTTTGTTGATGACAAAACATAAACTTATAAAGTAAAAACTAGAAAAACTAAAAGTTCTAAATTGGAGTTTTTTACTTCCTTCTCCCCCTTTTTGTCGAAACAAAAAGAGCGTTGAAGAAAAACTAACCATAAAAGAGATGATAGAGAATGAGTGATATAAGAAGAGAAGAAATATTGATTCAAGGGAACCAATAAGCGTGCTCCCCCTTGACGAGAGCATCTCTTAGGACACTTGTCAAGAGTATAGAAATAGGCTACAAGACAAGTACGTGGTTAGACATAGCATAGTTATCCGATAGATGTCGGAAATAAGTTGACTTTTAAAAGTCAAATATAATGCTCCCCCTCAAAGAGTGCATCCTCTTGCTAATACCTGTACTTAAGATGTCTATTGATAAATGGATATGAGATTTATTTACAAAATGGGTGAGTTTTAATGAATCTGGGAAGCTGGAGCTCTGCCAGTGCTGTTCTATAAGGGCACCTGTTTGTTATCGAACAGCATCGGCTGACCTGTAGGAAGTTAGCATAGACAAACAAATTTAGCGGGAAGCAAGCTCATTCAAAATTTTTATCAAACACATATTCAAGAATTAGGAGATAAGATGGAATATAACACAATCATAATTCAATGTAAAACAACGCATTTCATCATCATAAGACAATAATCTAAGACTTGAACATAAACATTACAATTTCATGAAGTAAACAAAATTGACTTGATGTCAACTAAAACTAAAGTTATGATTGGTAATGCTTAAGTTTTCTAAACCTTAATGCTAATAGAACTTAGTGTTTGTCTTGGGGCAAACGATTAGAAATATCATTTATGCGTTCTAAGACATGATTGAGCACAAACATTGTTTTGGTTTGGAAATTTTTAATGATGGATTCGGTTCTAAGACAATAAGGACAAGTATGATCTTGTGGTTTAGGAGGTTGTTCAAGCCGAAGGCTTTGATCAAGGGGTCCAAAAGTGCTTGGTGGAGGGAATGATGCACCGAAAAGGGGTGTTTGGGTAGAGGTGGAGATAGGGTAGAAAGGGGGAGGCAATTAAACATAAGTAATGGAGGTAGGAGGAATGAGGTTATTGATAGGTTTTGAAACTAACCTTAAATATATAAATAAATATATAATATTATAAATATATAATAAGGATAATTATCAATCTCAATCAAAATCAATGAGTAAACCGGGAAGTATTGTGATTCCCGGGTCGTTTATCCCCAACGAGGAGTGAATGGAAAGTCGGGTATCGGTTTGATATCAATGCTTGAATAACACAATGTGGGATTGATTTTCTAATTCTATGGGAAAAACAAGCAAAGGCAACCTAAAAAACGAAAGCAAATAACAATTTTACCCTAAAACAATAACGGGATCCTAAACCCGTTATTTAAAAACTCAAATTGAGCAAATTTAACCCTACACCTAATTTTTTTCATGTAAACCTAGAAAATATTAAAAGAAAATTTTTTAAAAAAAATTAGATTTTTTTTGAATATTTTTGTATTTTTTATGAATTTTTGAAGTTTTTAATCTAAGAAAAATGATAAAAAAAATAGTAAACAATTTTATAAAAATCTGGAAAAATTACCAAAAGTCCTAAATTATGTAAGGAATGCAGGAAAAATAAGTTGGCTGAACCAGCTTATCAAATAAGCCACCAATAAGTCCTAATAAGCTACGGCTTTAAATAAGAAAAAGGAAATGAAATTGAGTTTAAATAAAATACTTTGCAAAGAATGGGCAGATAGCCCTACTAGTGCCAATGGTTTGAGTGTGTGTGTTGTGGGACGGAGTGTGTGTTAGGTAGAGGTCATGGTTCAACCCAGACCATCTCTTTTTTGGTAACATTTTTGTTTTTTTTCTTTTTGCACTTATATAATTAAGCAAAGAGGACCCAAACTTTAAACAAAAACACACTTTTTATTCAAACCACAATTTAAGAAAGCAATAAGCACTTAAAGTCGACAGTTAAGGAATTACACTAAGTTATCCTTTATGGGCTAACTGTTAAGCTATTTTAAGCACAAATAAGCAAAGGTAAAACAAAGATAAGTAGAACACCGTTACCATTACCTAAACATATTAAGCAAATCTAAACACACTTGAACTAAGAAAATAAGCTGAGGAGCAATGAAAAGCAAATAAGCAAAATGCAATGGCAGTTATCTAAACAGCCCTCAAAGGCACTTTTGGGCTTAATTTTAAGCCCTTAAGTGGAACCTTATAGCTTAAGGGGCTTATATTCTTAAGCTATGTCAATAAGATAATTGAACTCAGCAAAAAAAAGAGAGTTTTGAATATCAAATAAGAAGGTATAAAAAGTGAGTGAAAAAGGTATGATTTATCTGTTAGGTGCTGAGTTATTAAAAGGTTTTTGCCAATTTTAAATTCAAAATTAAGCTCAAAATAAGCTATTGGAAAAAAAATCTAAAAAAAAAGCACAAAGAGATCAAGTTTTTAAAACCCAAATAAGCACAAGGAACAAGAACTTAGGCAATTTGAATCCACAAATAGCATAAAAAATGGCAATCACAAAAAAGTCTAAAATGCCTAGGTGCAGGGCAAAGTTTTAAAAAGAAGCAATTTTGAGCTTAAAAATAAGCTAGCAAATGGAACCTTATGACTATAAGACCTACAAACAGATTAATTTTGGACCTCAAAGAGCTTATAACAACAAGCAAAAAGAAGTTTGAAATTCAGGATAAGCCACAATGAGCATTTGAAAAAGCTGATTTTCAAAAAAAAAGACACTTAATAAAACTTGACAGATTTAACAAAAACTTAACTAGACTTTAAGGACACTTAACCAAAACTTGTATACTGCATTTTAACTCTAAAAGTGACATAAAAACAAGGCTTAAAGGTTATTTTTGAAGAGCAGTAGGTCTTTCAGTTCCTGATCTTGAATTTTGGCTACCATCGCCATTCACACCGCTGTTCCTTAGTTGTTCTTGATTTGCGAGTGCTTCAGCGACTCGTGTTTCGATTAGCTGATTGATGGCAGCAGCACTCATTGGTGCATCAGTAGTAGTGCTAGCATTTCTAGCAGGATTGTTGGCGGTTCTAGCAGATGGGGCCCTTCTAGCAACTGGAGCTCTTCTGGCAACTGGAGCTCTTCTAGGAGGCATGATTCTTCAAAATCACAGAGTAATAATTTAAAATTTGTTCCATTCCAAAAGTCGTGTTTCAAAAGTGAAATGTTGTGAAATAATGTGTTGAGGTTGAGTATGAGTTTTAGACCATTGTGTTATTCGTAATGTTTTGAGAATTGTTCTAGTATTTATATAAATAACCCTTATATAAATAATTGTAGAGTATGCGTAAGGGAATGTAAGCATATATATGTGTATATATTTAAGACCCTTATAGTAATATACGTAGTATAATATGAACACGTATATGAATCATGTAAGCATCTAGTATAACCAACTAATGCAACTCGATAGTGTATGTCATGTATGCATCTAGTACAATTACTAATGCAAACAACTAGTATATGTATGTCCCGTGAAAACCTTTTGTATGATGCAATGTTTGAAAACGGTTATAGTCCAAGTAAAAACATTTGACCTGGTTCTCTATAACCTTGGCTCTGATACCACTCTGTAACACCCCCAAATTGGGTCGCAGCGGAATGATGTGTATCCGGGAGCGTTACATTACAGATCAATAGCACAAGATATGAGAACGACCTCAAAAAGAGTCGTTTAAAATACGATACATTGGATTTATTGAAATTGTTTGATACAAAGCACGAAGGCTTAAATAGTTCAACATTTGAAATAAAGATTCTAGATCATAACAATCGTCCCGAAATATAATGACTCCAAATCTTTATGCATGACACCCAAAAGACTATCCCAATGTATCTTGTGCACCTCGTGCATCATTGACCTGAGAAAAACATGCTTAAAACGTCAACATAAAGTTGGTGAATTCATAGGTTTATGTAAATGAAATGTAGGACCGTAAGATTTTCAAGTGTATGATAATGCAACATATGCAAACATCACAAATGTAATTACGTTTCCCTAAGCTCATGACACCGAAGCTCGACATGTATGAATGCAATATAAATATTGCCACATTGCCCGTGATGATGTTCTAACCCGCAACATCCGAATCCGACATGGTATACATCCGTTGGTTCACTCCGTGACACCAGTGAGAGCTACTCACCCGGATGGGGATGTCAACTGCAATAGATCTATTTATAACATTCGCGCTCACACAAAGTAATTGACAGTTCATGATAATGGGCTCAAAGGGTTATCGCTACTTAGGCAAACACGTAATCATGGTAAAATGTACACTTACGTCCAATTTGTAAAAACAAGCATGTTTCTCACCCCAAAAGTTGTAAATCATTGATATAGTAAAACATGGGGCTATGAACTCACATTGAGTATTGATAATGTAGAAGCAAAGTAGTGGCACGAAAAACGATGCAAAAGACTTTATCCGCAACCTATGAATAAATATTACATATTCACTAAACGGAAAAATAATAATATAAATACTTGCAATCTTGTCCCTAGTGTGTGCTTGATCTTTATTTAAAATAGTGATATTTGAAAACAATTTCTTGTTTTAAAATGGTCAACTTTATCGGGTCAACGCGGTCAAAATATAAATATATAATTTACGCCTTTGGACATTTAAGAACTAGGTGGTCTATACTTTAAATTATTAGTTTAGGTCGGTCATTGGTTTGGTCACTAAGTGCGTTAATTAATTCGATGAAAACGTTGACGTTTACTTTTTGAGTTAAACTTATATTTTACTAAGTTTTAGCATGAGTCGTTCTAGAGTTTTACGACTAGTTTATAGGTTCGTTAGTTAACGCTAATGAAAAGTAAAAGTATATTTGAAAACTTAGCTGTGAAATCTACAACTTTCGTTAAGTGAGGTTCGTCTAAAAACGTCGTTTAGGTTGTTGAAAGTGAGGTCGAAAACATGTAGTTCACGAGGCAGCTTTTATACTTAGAATATAAATGGGCTATTTCAGTTGCTATTGTATGTGTGGTCAGGATTTTTGAGCTCCATTGCGGCTTCGTTAATCCACTCTAGGACGAAGTAAAAGGTTCTTTGGAAACTAGGCCATGAGCACTTTGATTTATCTTTTATAGGTTCTAGGGGCAGAGGTTGTTACGAGGGTCGAAATCGAGGCTAAAGTGGAGGGTGTCGAGCAGACTGTGTGCCAGCAGTATTAACTGCGTGGCAGGCAGTACTAACTTTGGGCATTCGTGGGGAGTTCGTTTCTCAACCATTTCTCCTGGTTCGAGTTGCTAAATACAACATGGTATGTTGTCTATAAAATGCCCCCACTTGCTCCCTCTATGTCCTAGCCTAAATGGGTTAAAACAAGGCTCAAAGTCAGTCCAGTGGGTTTGCATTTAAAAAAAAGTGTTTAACAGATTCACACCCCGAACTTTGAAACCTTGCAACTATTAATTTACATGACGAATCTTGATGGTTCCAAGGGCAAAACGATTACGACATGTCCTATTTTCGAAATACACCAAGTGTAGATTTTTGTGATCATCCTTAGGTGCCGAAAACACGCATACGTTTATAGGGGCGGGCTGCGTCTCCTAAAGTAAAAAGAAACTGAAACATGTGTGAGGTCCTTCTATCTATTTGTGCGCCTAACTACACAAGGAATTGAGTTTCCTATACCTAGTACCCTCGCACAATCGTGTACATGCTTCACCAAACCTTT
This sequence comes from Tanacetum coccineum, assembly GCA_026074375.1. Lineage (NCBI taxonomy): Eukaryota > Viridiplantae > Streptophyta > Magnoliopsida > Asterales > Asteraceae > Tanacetum > Tanacetum coccineum. Next base: position 26,654 of record BQNB010005997.1, read on the forward strand.
CGCAAGTCCTATAGGGTTTTATGCGCTCATTCGCTCCATATCAGAAACCATATATAAAATATAGTATGCATTCATTTTATCAAGCACACTCTAGAGATTCTAAGTATATAAAATAAGTAATGAGGAACGTTTTTGGCTTACAGAGAAACGTAGAGGTGAGCACAACGATTTGACTCAAAGGAAAAGATGAACACACGCCCCTTCTTACTCCTTAAAATACACGAAACAACCACCCAACAGAAACTCGCTTGCAACACCTTGTACTCCTTATGAACCTATACTAATTTTTCTTGTTGTCCTGGTGCTCGAACAACAGGAACACGAGACACCCAAACAAAGCTAATTAGGGTTTTTCTTGGGTTTTTAGAGTTAGGGTTTTTCTAGGGTTGTATGGGGTAACTGAATGCGTGAGGTTTGACTTGTATATGTCGAATATCTTGCAATGAAACAAAAGAACAGAAGTAGTAAGAGTATGATGGTACTTGAATGGTGTTACTTCTGTGTTTTTGATGAAGGATGCAGGTCTTCTTATATTTGAATAATATAGTAGGCATAGTATTCAAATCCAATGTCACATTCTCATGTAAACTCAATTTAGGTAAGGAATTTCTTGGTTTAATACATGGTCAATATACAGGGTATTAAAGTGGGTTACTGTTGAAAGTGTGGGAGCAAAACAAGGAGGATGTAGCAGCTAGTATTAGTCACGAGTTGTGTGGGTTTAGGATAAAAAGTGATTTGGGCTTTTAACCATTGGGTTTTATAGGACTTTTCTTTATATATCTTCTATGTTTATCAACCAAAAAGGGGAACGTGTATGGGTTGACAATTTTCAGCCGAGTCATGCAAACAAATAGAGACTTTATTTTCTTAAGCATTTCCTAGTCTTTGATTTATATAAGTTACATGTTGGTGTGGTTTATTTGGAGCCCTTGTACTTTGATCAGATACTTGTCATTTTTCTTGTCGTGTATGTATATTGAGCATCGAGTAGCATGCACTTACATATAACCTTGATAAGTGTACTTGACGTTTTTTAATAAACGTCAAGTTTTTGAGTTTGCGCGTTATAGTTAATGTTAATTAAATGCTCAATTGTACGAATTTAGTTAAAGTCTAAACGAAGTAGCATGGGAATTTTAAAATGACGAGAGTACAGAGTTGTGGAAAGACCTGAAAAAATACGGGGTGTTATAATGATTGTCACTTTGAGGTGGAAATTGAGTGTTAGTTTTATGTGGATTAATGGGTGAAATGGGAAGTAGAGGATGTGAAACATCTAGAGGTGATGTGGAAGTGTCCTTGATGTGAGGATAATGCTTACACCCTTTTACTAGTGAGATTTATACGAAAGTAACCACATGATCTTAGTAATTAAAAGAAAAGCATAAACTAGGATCGAATTATGACCTGAAAAACACGAGGTGTTATAGGTTCAATGCAGGTGTTGCAAGGAGATGAGTTTGAGGTGGAACCACATGACGGTCATACATTTGAGGTGGAACCTCATAGGAATGTCGGTCATGTAGTTGGTTTACAGTAAGTACAAACTCAGGATATTATATTTTATCATCAAGGCAGTGATATGGAGCAACACTCTGAATGGACCTATTCTGTATAGAGAAGACGTAATTGTGGATGCTTTGTGCAAGTTGCTGAAAGTGGAGAAGATATATGCTCATGAGTCATTGACTTTCAATGATACAGTTGCTTGTGAGGTGATTTCCATGTGGAAGGCTGGATTGAAAGATGATATGGTTGCTCAATCAGATGTGTATGTGCTCAGCAACGGTTGCAAGAAATGCAGTAGTGACGACGTGATGGCTTTATTCTGGGAGTCTACACCATTTATGTTCGTACATCAATTTATTATATAGATGGTATGGTTTTTTTCTTGCGGATGTAAGGCTGAGATCTAGATTATCAAGAGTTTGCCGGTTAAAGCAAATGGAAATATACTTGGTTTGGAGATCATCAAGGATTAGAGTGGTAATACTCTAAGGGTGTCACCGTCAGGATTCACAAGGAAAAGTTGGTACAGGACTTTGTTGAGGGGGGCACTCCTACTGTCGTTGGAGGGTAGTTCTATCAGGGGACCTGTATGTGGAAAAGAATGGTAAGTGGTCATGTATATATGCAGTTGGAAGCCAGGAGTATCAGATGGTCTGCACGAGACTTGACATAGCATCTATAGATGTGGGTATGTTGGATAAGTTTGATCGTGGATTACAGACAAACGTACACGTTTTTTGTGGATTTTGACTACGCCATGGGTAGATCAATCACAAGGTACGGGTTTATGATACAAGGATGTGCAGGAAGCTGAGAAGCTATGATGCTGTACATGATGGTTTTGTCAACATACTGATAAAGCGGAGGTATATGCACTTACTGGGGCTGGAAGAAGAAAAATATGGGCTAAGGGACACTTTATGCAGAGTCATGATTGAGCTAAGTTTGTAGCATGAATGTACTGGTGCCTTGGTAAAAGGGGGTTCCCGGTCTGAGGTTCCAGCACAGGTCGAAGGTGCTGCGTATCGGTATTGACTAATAGTGATACTAGTTGAATTTGCTAGATATAGGAGGTTTAGTGTAAATTTGCTCTAATTTATAGCATGATTAAGGTTATTGGGTTTCTCTACGGCCCAAGCCCATCCTCCCCCTCATCTCTATAAAAGGAGGTGAGGGGGGAAGGGTTTCACACATTAATTCTTCCAACCTGTTTGTTCTCTCCCTCATCTCTATAAAAGGAGGTGAGGGGGAAGGTTTTGTACTTCATTCTTTTTCTTACTCAATAAACATATAATATTGAGGGTTATATTTTTGTGCATCTTTTTCTTTTCTGTCATACATAATCTGCTGGGGTGTGTTCGTCTTCAAGATCGGATTTATTCCGCACTAGTAACCAGGTTGTAGGGTGATTGAATCCTACACATCTTATGTGAAAAACAAAATTTTGTCTTTGTGAAAAATTTAGCTGAAGGTGTTACCGAAGATGAGGTACGTTTCCAACTACAAGCTGTTTTGTTTTGTTAGAATGTATTCCTATTATTATTACAGGGTAGTTCATAGTTGTGTTTGGTGCAACTTCCTCATATCCTATCCATATTGCTTATGAGTTGCCTCATATTGAACATGCCTTTCAGTCTGTAGATTTTTAGGCAGTAGATACACCCGTTTAACCCCTACATTAAAAGCTTCAAAATCTTTTGTATAACAGTGGCCGGATTAAATTTATCTTTCATAACTGTTTAGGGCGTGCTTGGTTCATAATGAGGAATTATAATGGCAAAGGCAAAAGGAATACTAGGGAATGTAATGAGCATTCCTTAGTATTCCTTATGTTATTAGTGTTGCTTGGTATATACTTTGTAATATAACTTTCAAGTATTGGTATGACATAAATTGTTATAGCAATAATTATAAATAAGGTTTTAAGTACATTAATGGGTCCCTGTGGTTTGGTGCATTGTCTTCACTTTTGGTCCAAAAACAAAAAAAAGTTTGGTTTTAGTCCAAAACACAATATTTGGTCTACTTTTTGGTCCAAAATGACATAGTTTCGTTACAACTTTTGGTCCAAAAGACATAGTTTCGGTTCACTTTTGGTCCAAAAATTTTAGTGCAAATTCACGGGATTGGACTAAAAGTGGACCGAAACTATGTTTTTGGACAAAAGTGAACCTTTTTTGAATTTTGGACCAAAAGTGAACTCGCACAAACCACAAAGACCAAAAAAGGTATTACTCTAAAATATTATGTCAGTAACACAAAGAAATTGTGTTTCTTAATCATGATCACTTCTAATGCAACCGATTAATAAATGTACTACAATTTAAATTACAATTATTTTAATTATGTTCATAGTAAAATTGGTATGACGAACACATATGAAAAAAGTAGGGTGATTGAATCCTACACATCTTATGTGAAAAACAAAATTTTGTCTTTGTGAAAAATTTAGCTGAAGGTGTTACCGAAGATGAGGTACGTTTCCAACTACAAGCTGTTTTGTTTTGTTAGAATGTATTCCTATTATTATTACAGGGTAGTTCATAGTTGTGTTTGGTGCAACTTCCTCATATCCTATCCATATTGCTTATGAGTTGCCTCATATTGAACATGCCTTTCAGTCTGTAGATTTTTAGGCAGTAGATACACCCGTTTAACCCCTACATTAAAAGCTTCAAAATCTTTTGTATAACAGTGGCCGGATTAAATTTATCTTTACAACTGTTAATTTCTAAATTTTGAAGTTAGATGTTGGCCAAGTTTTGTTTGCAGGTGTATGGTACTAAAAGCACATTTCAAGGGGAAAAATGCAATTTTAGAAGTATTTTAAGTTTTTACCCATTAGTGTTAGCATTTTACATTCAACTAAATCATTAAATGAGATCTTGTAAGGCGCGAGAATGAACGGGACGAAATTTCCCATTCATGAAGAAGTACTCGTATAAATTTGCGATTAATATACCGACATAAAAATGTGTTTCAATCACACCACGTCTGTACGTTTTTACATTTACTAATTTAATTCTTCTCGATATACCACTTATCATGTCTTTTTGCAACTCGAACGTCGTACGTTTTATCATTTTGTATTATAAAACTGTGAAACAAAAATTGCGGAACAAAAAATATAAAGTTTGACAAGTCAAAAACATTAAACTATCAAAAAGTACGGAAGAAAAACTGATTAAAAAATGTGTTGTACTGTATACATACACGACAAAAAGAATCTTTGTACTTTTTTAATACTTTATAGTGGGCTATTAGGGGTACCAGTACGTTTTAAAGTTTTAGGGTACTAATATTGGTACCTCTTGCTCACCAGAAAGGGAAAAAAGTATAAAAAGTACAATTTTGTCTTTTTTACTTACAATGCAACGCAATTTTTTATTGTTTCGTACTTTTGACAGTTTAATATTTTTTACTTGTTAAACTTTATATATTTTATTTGGTACTTTTCGTGTTACAGTTTTATAACATTAAAAAAATTATCAAAATAAAAATAAAAATAAAATCAAAAAATCAAAAAATCAAAAAAATCAAAAAACAATTACAAATGGCTTTTTTTATTTTATTTATAACCCATCCCAAAGTTTAACCTACATGTTACCATCCCTTCTTTATAAGCCGCTCTTCTCATCTCCAATCCTCACAAATCTCGAAACTCTCGAATATTATAACTCTGCCGTTTTTGATATCCATATACACACAAAACCACCAGCCGCCGGTTATAGATAGATCAAGAATCCCAACAAGACACAACCGTTTTGGCCGAAGAGATTCAGCTGAATAGTTAACATCAAAGATGGCTATGTACTATATGGACTACGACAATTTGCCACCAGCATGCCGTTTTTTTTGTCTTGACAAAAGTGGTTTAAACTACCTTCATAATTAGACAAACTCAGCTTTGATTTTGTTGCAAAACCAACAAGATCATTTCGTGGTTGTTAAGGGATTTTCTAAGAAAACCCAAGGAACAAGTAAGTTTGTAATTGCTTAATTGTAGGTGTTAATTTTATATGTTTTAATTTTTCTTATGCAATTCTCTTTATTTTTTTGTATTTGCAGCTTGAAGATATGTTTGCTGCATGTGGAACGATTCAATGTGTTTCCATGCCGAAACGCAGCAGGTATGTTTTGTAAATGTATATGCATTTGTATATTACAAAAACATTTCTGTAATTTTATCATTTGTTGTTTATAGATATGGCTTTGTCTATTTCACATCTCGGGAGTATGTTATTTCCGCTATGCGGCTGCACGGGGAGAAACTTGGGGATGATGATATCATCGTCCGATATGGTATTTGTGGCGGTGTGGTGGGACATGAGGCCTAGTGAGCAGGTATCACAATCTAGAATTCAATCCTAGACCTGCACTACTCATTTCTGCCCTTTCAGACCTGTACTTCTCATTTATTCCCTCTGAGATTATTTTATTAACTAAATTTATTTCTCATTTCTATGTTCACAGGGTTGGTTTTGATGAGAACTGATGTTTTGTTCAAAGTAAGATCCTCATTTGCTTAACTTCTATCTGCAAAATGCTTAAATTGAATTGTGTTTACATGCTAACTGAATACCCGAATTTAACTATTTTGATCTCATTTGATGTTTTGTTGCAGGACACAGCTTATGCGAAAAAACAAAATTTTGTCTTTGTGAAAAATTTAGCTAAAGGTGTTACTGAAGATTTGGTACGTTTCCAACTACAAGCTGTTTTGTTTTGTTAGAATGTATTCCTATTCTTATTACGGAGTAGTTTTGTCCGGTGCAAGTTCATCATATCCTATCATATTGGTTATGAGTTGTCCCATATTGAACGTGTTGATTTTTAGGCGGTATATACATCCGTTTAACCCCTACATTAAAAACTTCAAAATCTTTTATATAACAATGGCCGGATTAAATTTAATTTCACAACTGTTAATCTGTAAATTTTGAAGTTGGATATTGGCCAAGTTTTATTTGCAGGCGTATGGTACTAAAAACATATTTCAAGAGGAAAAATGCAGTTTTAGAAGTATTTTAAGTTTTTACCCATTAGTCTAACCATTATACATTCATCTAATTCTTCAGGGATCTTACTGATAAGATCAGTCTTATAAATATTTTTAAAGATTATAAAGGACTAGGGTCAATTTTAGAATGATGTCAAAATGAGACGTTTACAATCTTTTTCAGGACAACACGAGTTAACCTGATTGCAGCAAGCATTTTAACCAAGATAGTTGTATTCAATGTTTACTGTAACGCCTCGTTTACCTAGAGCAAAACATGGTTTCTACAAGCAATTTTCTGCATAAAGGATGTTCGCCGGTTTAACATAAAAAACAAAAACTTCCAAAGAAAAAAAGGTTATAAAACAGGGTAGGGTAGGGTAGGGTAGGGGTGGTGGATATCATGGTCATTTCACACGTTCACCATTTTGGCAGTTGAATGGACCAAACATAACTGTTACAATAGTTTCTTCGCATGTGGTTATAGTCATTTTCACCGCAGTATATAAGCTAATACATGAACAACTGAAATTGCTTCTATACATTAATTTTGAAGGGCATTATAGTTTTTTTTTTTTAGTTTTGTTTATAGAATTGTACTTCAATATGAAGAATTAAAAAGAGAAAATAGATGCTAAAAAACAAAATTAACCATCTTTTTCTGTTAATCTTGTACAGAAAAGGAAGAGGGAAGTTTAAAAGAAAGCAAGACCGAAGATAGAAACGTCACAGGCAATTCTTGGGTGTTTACTAAATTGACGAAACTAGTAGTAGAATTACAATTACTAAATGCATACTCATATGCAGAATATATGCTTTTACGAGATAGTAAAAACATATATTCTGCATATGAGTATGAATTTAGTCCGGTAAAAACATATATTCGCATATGAGTTAATTTAATCATTGTTGTTCTACCGATAGTTTCGTCAATTTAGTTATAGATCAGTCTTGAACTGTTGTGATAGGCCGGAAATAAAAGTTGAGCAATTGCAGATTTTTCTTCTTAAGTTCAATGATCAAAATATCATTGATCATTTCAAAACCATTTGAATCTAGGATTAAACTTGGCTTGCTTATATGTACAAGAAATGACTTATCTATTACAGCTGGTATTGTAAAGCGATTGCTAGCTTCAGCCACAAGTTATTGAAGGAGAGCTTTCTAAATAGCTGTATCAACAACTTATGCACTATATTTTGGCTATGGGTCAGAAAGTTGTGACGAAGTGGAAGCCGAGATGATCTGTTCATTCGAAAACCGCTAAGTTGTGACAAAGCGGAAGCCGAGATGATTTGTTCATTTGAAAACCGCTAATTCAAACATTTATACAGGATATCAAGCATTTGTTTATCACATCAGAAGGTATGATTCGGACTATCAACAACCTCATCCCTACCTTATTGTTTCAAGCCCATATAGTTTTTGAAACGGCTATTAAAATTCATCCACTAAAACAATTGGAACACAAGTGTTTGTTCTTTCCATCAATATTCATCACATCCTCCACAACACCATGTTTCCTCCCGGTCCTCAACTTAATATCGGACAAAGAAACACTTGTTACAAAGACAAAGACCTAACACCCGACATCTTCTTTGGACATACCCAATAACCCCTCGATACCCACATTCACATTCTCAACAATCTCAATCATGTTTTCATGATAATTTAGGGAAAAATGGAATAACTTCTTTGTCAACGTTTAGTTTTGGTAACTTTGCCATCTAGTCGTGGTTGCCTAAATAATGCTACTTCTTTTGGTTTGTAGATTTGTATAAAAGAGTAATATCCTTTTGCTCTGATGATTTCAATTATGGAAGTATCAACAGAATACGAGGGAAACATATCATCTGGTTCCACTTTTTGCCAAAATCCAAAATCTTCACCAAAAATTGTATCTGGTAACGACTTGTGATATAGTTGAACCGGAAGCTTAGGAAATCGAAATCAAACGGTGACATTATTAGACAATTAACTATTTTTTTAGAAAGGCAATATATATTATATAGATAAACTAGCAAGATGCTAAAATTACAAGGACACAAACATAACAAACCAAGCTTACTGACTCTATTAAAGACATACAAGGTAATACATCAAAAATGTGTTAACGAGTGAATCTTTTAATTAGCTACTCAAGCTTGATACTCTCAAGCCCAGTCAATCTCGAACAAATATTATTACTCAATTAGTTTGACAAGTTGAGATTTGAAAAATAATATCATTTGAAAGCTCGTTTAGTTATCCCGAGTTGAACGAGACACACAAATAATTAGTCAAGTTTCACGATCCAAGTGAATTATTCTAGCTATATTCAAGTTTAGCGATCCAAACATCTGTACAAGTATTGAAGCTATATTTAAGAATTTCGATTAGTAGTGTAATATGATTTGAGTTCAAGTGATAGCCGCAATAAAACGAAGTGGGTTCACTTGTGGTTTTGAATTTTATGGTTTTAAATGTGGTACAACTTTTGGGATCAGTTACACACTCGAATTTGGTACAACTTTTTACTTATCTTTATTTTGCGGAGCTAATAAAATTTATTTAAAGTAAACACGATGGATTAATATCTTTCAATCTTACACATGAAGTAAAAGATGACTTTCAAACTCCATAAATTAACAATCTAAATTCCTTCTTCCCTTTTGTTTGAATCCTGTTATAACCCCTGAAATTGGGATTAATCATTGATTGATTAATCTCATATCGAGTGTGTTAGGCGGGTTTCTCATCTTGGGTTTTTGTAATTTTAAGATTTGTATTCTTCTCTTTAAATCAATTAACTCGTATGTTCCGTTTAATTTCGCTGTCATTGAAACCCTGATCTGTTTTTCTTTTCAATCTTTTTATCTTGTTCCTGCCCTTATATCTAAAGATTCTAATTGGGGTGTCGTAGATCCAAAGAGGATCGACGTTAAATCGTATTTCTATCTCCATTTATATTACAAATTTTTCCAGGAAAATTTTTCTGCACAAGAGCTAGTTGGAGGTGTATTTCATCATGTAAAATTCGGAATGTGTTGATTAGTTTTATCCCTCGGAAATGGTAACGAAAGAAGGTAAAACGTTTTGGTTTTGTTCGTTTTATCAATCGTGTTTATGTTGATCGCTTGGTGAACAATTTATGCACCAATTTGGGTGGGTCATTTCATAAGCTTCACCTAATAAGGCTAAGATTTAAAGAGCTACTTTGAACAAGGGTTCAAGGGGAAGATCATAAGAAGGTGCTAATTCGTCTCGTCCTAATGTGGGATTCTGGAGTTCTAATTCATTTGTTAATGCGGTAAAAATTCATAAGTCGATTGATCATGAACTCCTGTCCATTGTTTTGTCGAAGATTGTGCGCTCTCCAAGACTTATCTTCATCCTTAATGGGTTGGTTTAAAAGATTTGGCGTCCCTTACCAATCTCAGAACGCTCTTTGAACGAAGGTTTTGTGGTCTTGAATGTAAGTTACTTAGGGGGAATTTGTGGGTTTTCTCTTAGATTTTCCTCTGTGAATCGAAAGAGTGCATTCCGCGATAATGTGGGGAGTTTGCTCTTGGTTCTCGGTAATTCGCCAAGCTTCTTTCGATATTCAATCTCGATGGTAGCAGTGTGTGGGTAGAAATTGAGGTGTTTTTTTTTTTTTTTATTTTTTTTTGTTTTTTTTTTTTTTTTTTTTGTTTTTTTACATTGAAACTATGGACTTTGAACATTTCAAAAGAATTGTCACGGTGGGGGAACTTAATCGACACTATGACTCGTGAAGGGAATTGTTTCCACTCGTAAACGATTATGTTTGTTCCACTAAGTCCCATCTCCAAATATTTATGAAAAAACGCTTCAAGATCATTTTCCGTGGAAAAGTGTATTGGATTTGTAGCTAAGGATGTCCCTGGTGGACCATGACCTGGTGGAGGACTCGTTGAGGAGGAATTATCTGATGACGATTCATTAGAAGAAGGAATGATGAATCCTTGGAATCTGAGATATGATTGTAGCAATAGTTCGAAGTTCCAGATACGGTTTTTGAAAATGAAGGTGGTTCAAAAAAGAACTCATCTGTGGATCCTTTTGGGCTATACCCTTTGCTTAACAAAAAGACAAAGGATCAAAAAAATAAAGGAGTGTGGTAAAATTCTGTCCCAAATCCACCCGGGGTTTTCACACCTAATATCGACAATGCTGTTACAGGGATAATAAGTTGTTAATGACTTTGAAGAGGAGAAGCTCAACGAAGATGATGGAGATTCTAACAATTCCAACCTCAAAGAAAATGTAGATGAATCCGCAAGTTTCGGTCGTTTTAAGAAATCAGTGGCACCGAGTTCAGGGGGCTCATTTATGTGTCTTATGGAGGAAGTGGTGAAAGTTGGCCAAACAATGGGCTATAACATGGATGGGGTGATTAACAATCTGTCCGATATCATTGAATCTCAAGGGGAAGAAACGGCGAGTGTAGAATCGATGAATTTTTTGTCCCTTAATATACAAGGCCTCGCTCAAAAGGCCAAAAAAGATTGGGCAAAGGAGTTATGTGTGAAGAATAAGGTGAATTTTCTAGCGATTCAAGAAACAAAGATGGAGGAGATTGATCTTTTCAGTGTTCGTCGGTGTTGGGGTAATTCGACTTTTGAGCATCTTCATAGTAATTCGGTAGGCAATTCAGGTGGAATCTTGTGTGTTTGGAATCCCAACATTTTTTGTAAAAAAAGCTTCACTATTTCGGATTTTTTTTATCATTATTAGGGGTGTTTGTCATTGAACGGTTTTGACCTAATGATTATTGGTATATGCTCCTCATGATCGCGTGATAAAAGTTTGCTTTGGGACTTACTTGCGCATGTTATTAATCGAGTGGCAAGGGAGGTTGTGTTATGGGGACTTCATGAGGTTCACGTCAATTCTGAAGGTTTGGTACTAATTTTAATGTTCTTGGGGCGAATATTTTTTAATTCTTTTATTAATTCCACGGGTCTTGAAGAAGTTCATCTTGGAGGTAGTGCTTTCACTTGGTGTCATAAGTCTGCGACCAAAATGAGCAAGTTGGATAGATTTTTTGTATCTAACAATTTGCTAAATATTTTCCCTCACATTAGCGGCATCACTTTGGACAGATTCTTATCCGATCACAGACCGATTCTTCTTCGAGAGTCGGCTCATGATTATGGTCCGGTTCCCTCTGATTCTTTTCACCATTGTGTTCATCTGAGGGCTTTAATGATGTTGTCACTTCAAACTTGGATTCTGCCCTTCTGTTGACTCTAATGGAATGCATAAAACTTGGCGGGTAAATTGAAATTCCATTAAAGTCACATCACAGATTTGGATTAAAGAATAACAAAAGTAAAACAGTTTTACTATTGCAAATCTTAAGAAGGAGTTGAACCAGTTAGATGCGGTTATTGACAAAGGTACAGGTACTGAGGTAGAAGCGGAAAAAAGAATGGAGGTGTTGGCTGCTCTTCGTAACATTGATCATATTCATTCCATGGATTTGGCTCAAAAGCAAGATCAAATGAGTCATCGAGGCCGATGAAAACTCAATTTTTTCCACGGTAATTTTGAATAAAAAACCGTAATTCAAATGGAACATCAGAGGTTTTACGTTTGATGCATTTGGATGAGGAGCAACCTAATTATGTCAAAATGATATTTCTTCTCATTTTAAGGATAGATTCGCTAAACCTTCGGAGAGAGCGTGCTAATATTAATTTGGATTTCCGACGAGAACTATTTCTGAGATCAAAGTCGGACCTCGAGCGAGAAGTTTCTAAACAGGAGATTAAAACGGCTGTTTGGGGCTGTGGCACAGACAAAATCCCGGGCCCCCCACCCCCCCCCCCCCCTGACGGGTTTTCTTTTGGCTTTTATCGGCATTTTCGCCTGTTATTGAGCACGGGTTTTTATATGGCTGTAAATCATTTCTTCATTTCATGGAAGAAGAAATTCCTCCTGGTTGTAACTCAATCATTTATAGCTTTGATCCCAATGTCCGGACCGCTAAATTGGTAAGGCTTTAGACCTATTAGCCCATTGGAAGTATTACAAGGGACCAATTGCAAGATTTTGTCTAACAAGCATGTTAATGTTTTGGGGTACATTGTTCTGAAGTTGCCCATATGCATTTATCGCACAAGGACAAATGTAGAGGTCGTTTATTCTTAATGGAGATTCTCCAGTTGGTGTATCAAAAGAGATAGAAAACTCTAATTTTTAAGGGTAGATTTTGAAAGGCTTGATCGATTAGATGGGATTTTTTAGATGATGTTCTTAAAGAGTTCGGTTTCAGGTGTAAATGGCGTAACTGGATTCAAAGTTGCCTAACTTCTTCTAAGGGTTCTATTCTTGTCAATGGATGTCCTACGAATGAGTTCCAATTCTATAAAGGGTTGAAAAGGCGACCTTTATTCCCCCTTCCTCTTTACCTCGTGATGGAGAGACCTCATTTTCTTTTCAAAGGGTCATAAACGCGGGGATGTTTAAAGGTATTGTGTTAGATCAATCTTTATGTCTTTGCATAATGTTCTATTGTGGATGTTGCTATTTTCTGTAGGGGAGTGGAGTGAACGGTAATATCTCCACTTTGATTCACGTTTTGAAATGCTTTTTTCATGCTTCGGGCCTTAAGATTAACTTGAACAAAAGTAAGATAATGAGGATTAATGTGGAAAGTGCTCAGGTCATCCAAGCGGCTGCAAAGTTAGGATGTCTCGTTCTTAAGTGTCCTTTCTACTATCTTGGGACTAGAGTGGGAGGTTCTATGACACGTGTTCAAGCATGGCAAGAGATAGTTGAAAAAGTGAAGTCTCGGCTTTCCAAATGGAAAATCCAAAACTTTATCTATTGGTGGTCGTTTAACTTTGTTAATATCGTTTCTAGGATCTATTCCAGTATTTCACAGTCTTTTTCAAAGTTCCTACAAAGGTGCTTCATTTCTTGAAGTCTATTAGAATTCAATTTCTTTAATGGCCATGATCCGGGTAGTAAAAAGGCTTCTTGGGTTAAATGGAACAATGTTTTGACAGAAAAAAAATGAGGCGGGCTAGGTGTGTCTAGCTTATTTGCGTTAAATAGAGGCTTGATGATTAAGTGGGTTTGGAAGTTTCTTCGCTAAAAGAATCTCTTTGGACTAATGTTATTGTGGCTATTCACGGTGGGTGGTAAAATTCATTCGGATATGGATTCTATGTAACACACAAACCCCCCCCTGCCAAGTCATGTTGGCTTTCGATTGTGAGTGAATGTTCGATCTATCCAAAGAAAAAGGTATGTACGTTTTTGATTATCTGACTCATAAGATGGGAAACGGGGGAGTCACAAATTCTGGTTGGATCATTGGTCAATAGTAGGGGGCATTTTTAAAGACATTTTTCCAGATTATACGCGCTTGAAATCCTCAAGATGTTATGTTGTTTCCATAGATTGGTTGGGTGGTGAGATGTGTTTGGTCTGTCTTTACGTCGAATTCCTAGAGGGGGTATCGAGAAATAATCAATTCGAAAGCTTTGTAGATTTTGTTCGTTCTGTCACTATCGTGCCTTCGGTGCAGATGGAATTGGAATCTGGAGAGTACAGGTTATATATTTTCGGTGGCCTCTGCTCGTTGTCGTATCGGATGAGATATGCCTTCCCGTATATTGGAGTAGAAAACTAGATGGGTTAAGTGTGTCCCGATAAAATCAACGTTCTTTCTTGGAAAAGTCAAGGGACGATGTTACCTACCCGGTTCAACAATTTCTCGCTAGAGGTATTGACAATTCAGGTTATGTCGTGTCCCATTTGTGATAATGCTATTGGAATCGAGGGGACATTTGTTCTTTGGTGTGGATTGGTTCGGGACAATTGCTAAGAAGGGTTTGAGCTGGTGTGTAATTTGGATCACGCAAACTTGAACTCATATGCAGAATGGAAGTCTTGGCTTATTTTAATTCGTATGGATTCCAAACTCAAAAAGATGTTCGAAGGAGTTTGGTATTCCATTTGGTAGTACGTTTGGATCTATTGAAACAAGCTCTTATTTGACGAGAGAAAACCTTCGAAGTTGATGCTTATTGATAATGTCATTGCTAGTTCTTTTTATTGGTGTAACGAATGGCTCAAAAACCACAACTTTTTACTTATCTTTATTTTGCGGAGCTAATAAAATTTATTTAAAGTAAACACGATGGATTAATATATTTCAATCTTACACATGAAGTCTCTTTATACGGTTTCAAAATTCAAAACGTTTCAAACCAAATAATATATGAAGCCATGAACTTTGAAAAGAATTGAACTTTGTACGGGTGACAATATGATTGTCCTTAACTCAAGATATGAACTTTGAGCATCTTACATCAAACCATTGAAAAGAATTCGGTCTGATCCGGACAATAGTACATTCTATGAGGTTATTAATTGACTATTGAGTTTAGAGTGCAAGGTGTTGGGCGCTGTTCGCAAGCCTTTCGTCATTTTTGGGTATCAATGGCGCCATACTGCACCGGTCAAATGCATCGTTCGTCCCTTAGCCATTGGAATGGCTAAATGCCATTGGGTTTTTTTAGTGAGTAGGTACGGACCCATAGGTACAAATAACATGTTATTGATAGTTTTGTTGAGAAGGGTGTTTTAGTTATTTGAGTGATGCTGAATTGCTAGGACACACCAATAACATGTTAATTGAATCCCCTCCACCTTTTGCACTCTTTGAATCAAAATAATGTTTCAACTTTATTTTAAGGGTTTTTTTAACTTGTGCCCTAGGGGCACAAGATAAGAAGGCAAAAAAGTACACAGGACCCACATAAATGTACAAAAAGGTACCCAGGAACCAACAAAATTCGTGGGTCCCAAGTACTTTTTTGTACTATTCCGAGTCTCTGCCTTCTTATCTTGAGGCACAAGTTATAAAAACCATTATTTTGATAACTCTTTCAAGATAAAATGGCATAATCTATTAAGAGTGTTTATCGGTTCGACTTTCGGATTGTTCAGTTTATTCGGTTACTTTTTTGTTTAAGATTTGTTACATACTTGAAACAATTTTTTATTTAAAAATGTGTATCTTTGATAATATATAACTTGCATTGTAGAAAGATGCTGCTTTTTTAAATTACACATCTATAATTGTTATCTCTATAAGATTCTGTATTGGTTTAAATCATCAAGCTCATCACCGACCGCAGTTATTATTTAAATCATTTTTTTCTTCATATAACTGAATTTAATTTAAATCATAGCTTAATGTGTATAAGAGTGTTTGATGGGTTTCAACTTTTAGTCAAAGTCAAGACATTGACTTTCTTTAATTTTATTTAAGTTAGACAATAAATTATGATTAGGAAATTATTTAATTTTTATTTAGTTATAAACTTAGGGAAAAGGAAATGTCTAATCAATTATAAATTGTGATTAGGAAAGTATTCAATTTCTAATCAGTTATAAATTTAAGAAAAAAGAAAGGTCTCTAGTTTTTCTATAAATATTAGGTCTTTTCTTTGTATTAGGATATATCTTTGAGTTTTAATAATAAAAGCTTTGCTTTGTTTTTGGCGGTTTGCTAAGATTCTTTTAATAATCGGTATTCGTTTGAATCAACGATTGTTGGAGTTTGCCTGATTATCGGTATTCTTTTGAATCAACGATAGTTGGAAGATTGTTTCTGGTATTCGTTGGAATCAACAGATTCAATTTGTGTGTTATTTTATTTTCACTACATCAGTTTTAATAGTGTTTTGCGTTATTTAGTTCTTTAACCCGTAAGTTGTAATACATGCGGGTTGTTATATGATATATTGAGTTTTTGCATTATAATATCGTGTTAACGTTGTTCTCAGCATCTTACTTTATGGGTGTTTATTGGGACACGCAAAACCTCCCTTATTTTAATCTAAGGGAAAATCACAAAAATACCCAATTTTACAACCTCACTTCACAAAATACCTAACTTTTTAGCCAAAATGCCAAAATACTGAGATAAACACTGTGTGAAATGGTTGTGTGTTTTATTGTAGAGGGGAAATGAAAAGTTTGTTTAAAATTATGAATAAGGGGGTTATTTATGCTAAGGTAGGGTGTGGAGGGATAGAAAGGTAAATTTACTTAAAAAGTTGTTAAGTTGTTTTTACAGGGTGGGAAGAAGATGACTAAATCAAAGCGCGCTAAAAGTGAGAGGATCAACATCGACGACGAAGTATCGGTTGATAAATGTGAGCTTCAACTCTCTTAATCGTTTATAGTTTAATGTTAATCATTTTTAATTCTCTGGTTAAGTGTATATGGTCTGTATGTGATTTATTTGATTCCGTGAGCATTTTTTTGTAATTATGTTAATTTTAGATGTTATTTGTGATTACTTTTATGATTAGCCTTTAGTTTTTCGGTTAAAAACTAAAATAATTAAGCGTTGATGAAACTAATCGTAGTAATAAGTCTTGTGATGACTGTATCACGAATTTTATAAGCCTTTAGTTTTTAACTTTCTGTTAGATTTTGAGATTTGTTTATTTTGTTACGTTTGAAGTATAGTTGTTATTGTCCATTCAGTTTCTGGTGATGTATCTGATGACGTAAGCGTTGAAATGAATTAGCTGTTGATCATGTCAACTGTTGTAGTTCGTTTTGTTAGTAACGATACTAATAACTGACTTTTTGTGTACATATTTGAAACACCAAGTATGTGAAGAATGATGCAATTACATAACATAATGAATAGTATAAAAAGCTATATTCAAAGGATGTAAGCTTATAATTTACTCTTATTCTGTTATGTACTATCTAGTTGTTTATTTGATGACGTAAGCATTAAAATAGCTCATTCTTACTTATTATTCTCTGATTATCGTCCATGATGATGTAAAGCGTTTAATTGTATCTAATAATTGGTGTTCTGTTGGTGATGACGATGAATCGTGAATTTGAAAAGCGTTTTAGTTTTTATGATTCTGTTAGTTTCAGAGATGTTTTGCAGTAAGATTTAGTGTTATTATTCGTACAGTTTCCGTTGATGACTTTAGCGTTAAAAGATATCGTTTGAAATCGTCTAAATGATATTGAATAACTGCAATTGATTAGCCTAGTTTCTGTTTATTTACATGATGATGTAAGCATTTTGTTAAGTTGTGGAGGCTTATATTATTGGGTACAAACCCAATCCCACATCGGTAGAATGAGTAAAGTGGTTTAGGGTCTCACACTTATAAATACCCCCTCATTGTAATTGTAAATTGTATCTCTTGTGTGTGTGTACCACAATAATAAAATCTCTATGGTTTGACCCCGTAGACTCCTACGACTACATAAGTCGTAGATACCACGTTATACTCGTGTTCTTTACTTTCCGTAAGCCTTGTTTGTATTCTTTGTTTTTTCAAGCGGTGTGTGCATGAGCTATATAACGAACAAAGGTCTGTATAGAGGTGTGAGCAGGTGCGATATACCCTAACAAAGTGGTACAGAGCCAGGCTTCGTATACAAATGGCAGAAGACGGTAAGATAAAGATCGACAAGTTTGATGGTCACAATTTCGGGTTCTAGATGATGGCACGTCGAAGACTATTCTGTTTTAAGAAGAAGCTTCACGAGCGTTTGGCAGAAGCCAAACCTACAGGCATGAAGGTTGAGGACTGGGCCCTGCTAGATAGGCAGGCTCTGGGTGCGGTCAGGCTATCGTTGGCGAAGAACGTGGCCTACAACGTTGTCAATGAGAAGGAATACATACGCTTGTTTAAGGGCTCTGTCTAATATGTACGAGAAACCTAGTGCGTCAAATAAGATGTTTCTTATTCGACAGTTGATTAATGCGAAGATGAAGGAAGGAGCCTCTGTTGCAGATCATGTAAACGAGTTTAATTCAATCATATCAAGGTTGATGTCGGTTGATATTAAATTCGATGATGAAGTACAAGCTCTTTTGTTACTCTCTTCGTTGCCCGAGAGCTGGTCAGGCACTGTTACAGCAGTTAGTGATTTGGTATGTGCTTAATTACACATACCATTTTCCATTAAAAACAGACTTAAAAGACTAAAAATGTACCAAAGATACATTGTATTTGTATGTTTTGCATTTGAATTGTGCAGGAACGGATATTCAAAAAGAAAGCCAAAAACTGTCAAAAAACGGTCGGAATGGAAAAGACAAAACGTCAAATCGATGCAAAGTAGGTCAAAGTCAAAAGTCAACCAAATGAAGAAAATACAACTTGAGGGACTAAAACTGCCAAACCTCAAGTTGTGTTACAAAAAGACAAGGGCTGAAATCGAAATTTGCGGGTGAAGTATAACTTTAGGGGCCAGTTCTGCCAAACCCCTAAAGTTATATCATAAAAGGGCGAAAATTACAACAAAGTTATAAGAGATAAGGGGCCAAAGCTGTCAACCTACCCAAAACCATCTTTCCCGCCCAACAAAACCCAGGTACAACTAAGGGATGTCTTCCCATACTTTTACCCTGCAAACCACTCAACACCCTGGATAAATCATTTCAACCACTCCACTATTCCCCCCCATACTTATAATTGCCATGTTGGCAATCCCTCACCATTTCCAAGTAATTTCGATGGCTGTGATTGACTCAAAAGAAGCACAAAAGAAATTGAAGGCTGGGATTTGTTTTAGAATCACCTCACACAACAAGCACACTTGGTTTTTGTCTCTACAAAGAAACACAGAAGAAAGAAGAGAAGAAAAGACCAAGAAACCAAGCCCTTAGTTCGTTTTAGTATAAATAGGGCCATTGTAACCAAGAGTTAGGGGGTCGTTTTTATTTTTATCTAGTTCTTAGTTAAATTTCAGCTTATTTTTATGCAATTTTATTTTTCCAAGTCTTGTAACTTTAACTTTCGTCTTAATGCAAATTTGGAGTTTTTAAGTCAATTCTTGATTCTCTGTATTTCCTTTGTTAAAAGCTTTACTTAATATGTTTTAAGCCTTATAAAATCATATAAGTCATTTGTCTCAACTCAAATACTAAGAATTTAAGTAAAGTCACTAAAAAGTCCACACTCAAATATACCACAGCTTATGGATGATAAGCCAGTTCTGGATGGGCTTATGGACTCTCACTAGCTTGTTTTATACAAGCTAGAGCTTGTAGATTCTTGGTTTAGCCCTGTTTTGAGCAAGGGTGTTGTAAGTCTCTCTTTTTCTTACTTTTCTTATCTACTGTAGAACTGCTTATAGTGCTTATTTGTTACCTATACTTACTTATTTATGCTTTATCATGATGTTTAGTGCTTATCCTGCTTAGTTGAGAGAGTAGAGTGTAGAATAGCACAATTAAAGAGAGAGATACAATGTGGAAATTCTTAGTTAGAACTGTTAGTTCATTTGTTAAGACTGTTAGACTGATTCAGCTTATTTAAGGGCTTATTATTGATTGGAATCTGCTTATAAGTATCTTATTTTGTAATTTGATAATCTGTTTTTAACAAATTTGGATCACATCAGCTTGAATTAAGAAGAAAATGATTTTTGAAAACTTTAAGGGGTATTTTCAACTAGCAGTACTAACCCATAGTTAGTTATGATAGTTCCACTTTTGGAAATTTTAAGATAGCAGTACTAACTTAATGCTAGCGGTACTCAACTCTATGTAGTATTGGTAGTTAAAACTTGTTGTACTATTAGTTCATTTTAGCTTATCAGCTTATTATTTCTGCTTATTTAAGAGTTGTTTAGCTTTTTAGAGTAGATTAAGCCATTTTCGTTTACTGTCTTTAGGAGTAAGCTTATTTAAGCTTATTCGCCCTTTCAAAGTTATTTCAATAGTTTATCAGTTTTTAGTTTTGAGCTTATTTGCCATTTTAGTTTCTTCTAGTTGCTTACTCTTATGCCTGAGTACTTGTTAGGGTTAGTTAAATATCTGTTTTAGCTTATTTGCTTATTTCTTGTTTCATTGTGTTTTGTTAAAGCTAGCAGTACTAACTTAAAGCTAGCAGTACTAACTCAAAGCTAGCAGTACTAACTCCAAGTTAGTACTGATAGTTAATACTGTTAGTACTGTTGTTAGTACTGCTGAGTTTCTTCTGCTTATCTTAGTTTAATTGCTTGCTTAATTTGCTTATTTAGAGTTAGTTTAGCTTATTTTGTTTGTCTTAAGCTTATTTGAGCTTATTTGTGTCTTAGTATAAAAGTTTTTAGTGTTTTTACCATTCCTAGCCTTTATACCTGCTCTAGCTTATTTTCCTTTCTTATCTTTTTGTGCATTTGCTCATTAAGTTTAGTTCCCAATCATATCCTTGTCATATTCAAACATCGATTATCAATTCGTCATTCGATTCTCCATTCAAGCCTCGTTGGGACATAACGACCCGGGAAACACTCTATACTACTTCCGGATTTATTGGTCTCGTGGATTTTAACCCTTGTTATATATTTATATTTATTGGTATATAAAAAGGGGTAAGTTCACGCGAGTCAAATTTTGGCGCCAGAAGTACTAAGCTTAAGTTCATTGGTTCAACCGGAAGTACTAAGCTTAAGTTCGATAACATTCGTGATTTAATTCTTGGGGAAGATATCCGTAGGAAGACATCCGGAGAGTACTCGAACTCCTTGTTAAGTGCAGAAGACAAAGGCAGGGGCAAAAAGCAAGACAAAGGGCAGAAACATAACAGAAGTAGATCCAAATCAAAGAAGAGAGGTCAGTCCAAGTACAGGCAGGATATCACGTGTTGGAATTGTAACCAGAAGGGCCACTTTCGGAATCAGTGTTCCAAGCCTGTAACCTCCAGGGATAAGGAGGTTAACATGGCAGCTAGAGACTATGATGACGCATTAGTATGTTGCGTTGAGAATACGATTGATGATCGTATAATGGATTCTGGTGCATCGTTCCATGCTACCTATTGCAAAGAAGAGTTAGAAAGGTTCAAGCTACGCTCCGGTAAAGTTCGTTTAGCAGATGACAAGACTCTAGACATTGCAGGCATTGGGGATGTTGTCCTCAAAACTTCTTTTGGTACAAGTTGGACTCTGAAGGACGTTAGGTACATTCCAGGCCTAAAGAAGAGGTTAATCTCTGTTGGGCAGCTTGATGAGGAAGGGTACCACGTAGGCTTCGGAGACCAGCAGTGGAAGGTTACTAAAGGTAGTTTGGTGGTAGCTCGTGGGAACAAACGTGGAAGCCTATATTTGGTTGAGGTACCCTCCGATGGGATTAACGCAGCTATTGATGGTAGGGGCAACGCAACTCTGTGGCACCAGAGGCTTGGGCACATGAGTGAGAAGGGTATGAAGATTCTAGCTTCGAAGGGTAGGATTCCAGATTTACAAAAGGCTGTTGTAGGCTTTTGTGAGCCATGTGTGTTGGGGAAACAGAAGAAGGTAAGCTTCGTAAAGTCTGGGAATACAAGAAAACTACAAAGGCTCGAGCTAGTTCATACAGATGTCTATGGCCCTACATCTGTTGCATCAATAGGCGGATCCCGCTACTATGTTACCTTTATCGATGACAGCAGCAGGAAGGTATGGGTTTATTTTCTTAAAAATAAATCTGAGGTATTCAACACTTTTAAGAAGTGGAAGGCTGCAGTGGAGAATGAAACAAACCTTCGGGTGAAGTGTTTGAAATCCGATAATGGTGGAGAGTATAGTAGCCGAGATTTCATTGAGTATTGTGCCGAGAACGGGATTAGGATGCTGAAAACAGTCCCGGAAACACCTCAACAGAATGGTGTTGCAGAAAGAATGAACCGAACATTGAATGAGAGAGCAAAGAGTATGAGGCTTCATGCAAGGCTCCCAAAGATGTTTTGGGAAGATTCAGTTACTACGGCAGCTTACTTAATTAATTGCGGACACTCCGTGCCTTTAGGGTTCCGAATTCCAGAAGAGGAATAGCAAGGGATGGAAGTTAGTCTCGCACACTTGAGGGTATTTGGGTGTGACTCCTACGCTAAGGTGAAAGATGTTGCAAGAGATAAGCTAGATGCAAAGTCTGTGAAGTGCACATTTATAGGCAATGGCTCAGATAAGATGGGATATCGCTTTTGGGATTCAAAGATTCATAAGGTCGTCCGAAGCAGAGATGTCACATTTAATGAGGACTCTCTATATGGAGCCAAGGTTGCAACAGATTCTAGTAACTTAACAAAGCCAAATCAGAAGGATCAAGTGGTGTTAGTAGACTCGCCAGAGAACCTTGTAAATAAAAGCATAGTTTCAGAGCATGGGTTGAGTTCAGAAATTACTCAGAGCCCAGGTGGGAGCTCAGATATGGGTGAGGGGTCCGATAATTTTTGTTTCATCGATATAAATATATCAAAAGTATATATAATTTGGTTTTCGGTTTAGTTTATCAAAACCATATCTAAACCGAAAATCGAAATTTTAATTTCGTTCCGTTGAGTTATGACAAATTCAATTGTATTACAAATTCGGTTTAATTTTTTCGGTTCGTGTGAGTTTTACCCACTAGCCCATCATACAAAACTTTGTGTGTAGGTTTCTTCATGTCCAAGCAGCTTACACCACTGGCCACAACAAATACAAGGCACGCACAAAATGTGAATTCACTATAGTAGTACATATCATTTAATAGCTTCACCTAACTATTTAATACCTTCACCTAACAATTTACACAAAATGCGAATTCATTGTAGTAGTACATATCATTTATAGCTTCTCAATTCTCACCTAACAATTTCATTTTATTCAATGTGAATTCATTGTATTTTCTTTTCAAACTGTTTCAAAATTTCAATACACATTTACTTTGTAGTTAGTTTGTAACTCTAAACAACAACAAACACACACAAAACCACTAGCCGGTTATAGATATATCAATAAACCTAAAAAGACACAACCGTTTTGGCCTGAGTGATTAAACTTATGTACTATATCGACCACGACGATTTTCCACCAGCATGTTGTTATTTACTTCTTGACAAAAGTGGGCTAAACTCCTTTCATAATATCGAACACACAGGTTAGTTATATTCTTTTTGTTTGTGAATATTTGTTATACAGAAAAAGTATGTAAAAATGCAAGTCTTCGCATATACATTCGGTTAAAAGATGTTCAAAATCTAATTTGAACTTGTTTTTTAACACTTTGGATGGAAGATTCTAAGGGTAAAGGGTAGGTTAGGTTCGTGTGTTTTTTTAGGTTGTTATTGTTATCACTTTTTTTATTCTTTTCATAAGACTCATATTTTTTGATTGGTTATAAAAAGTGGAGTGTAGAATTACTTGAATTTTGGAATTGAGATGAGATAAACACTGTGTGAACTGTGTGTGTTTTATTGTAGAGGGGAAATGAAAAGTTTGTTTAAAATTGTGAATAAGGGGGTTATTTATGCTAAGGTAGGGTGTGGAGGGATAGAAAGGTAAATTTACTTAAAAAGTTGTTAAGTTGTTTTTACAGGGTGGGAAGAAGATGACTAAATCAAAGCGCGCTAAAAGTGAGAGGATCGACATCGACGACGAAGTATCGGTTGATAAATGTGAGCTTCAACTCTCTTAATCGTTTATAGTTTAATGTTAATCATTTTTAATTCTCTGGTTAAGTGTATATGGTCTGTATGTGATTTATTTGATTCCGTGAGCATTTTTTTGTAATTATGTTAATTTTAGATGTTATTTGTGATTACTTTTATGATTAGCCTTTAGTTTTTCGGTTAAAAACTGAAATAATTAAGCGTTGATGAAACTAATCGTAGTAATAAGTCTTGTGATGAATGTATCACGAATTTTATAAGCCTTTAGTTTTTACTATTCTGTTAGATTTTGAGATTTGTTTATTTGTTACGTGAAGTAAGTGTTATTGTCCATTCAGTTTCTGGTGATGTATCTGATGACGTAAGCGTTGAAATGAATTAGCTGTTGATCATGTCAACTGTTGTAGTTCGTTTTGTTAGTAACGATACTAATAACTGACTTTTTGTGTACATATTTGAAACACCAAGATATTGATGAAGACATGATGCAATTACATAACCAAATGAAAGAATAAAAAACTTTCTTCAAAGGATGTAAGCTTATAATTTACTCTTATTCTGTTATGTACTATCTAGTTGTTTATTTGATGACGTAAGCATTAAAATAGCTCATTCTTACTTATTATTCTCTGATTATCGTCCATGATGATGTAAGCGTTAAATATATCATAATAATTGGTGTCTGTTTGATGATGACGAATGAATCATGAATTTGCAAAGCGTTTTAGTTTTTATGATTCTGTTAGCTTTAGAGATGTTTTGCTGTAAGATTTAGTGTTATTATTCGTACAGTTTCCGTTGATGACTTTAGCGTTAAAAGATATCGTTTGAAATCGTCTAAATGATATTGAATAACTGCAATTGATTAGCCTAGTTTCCGTTTATTTACATGATGATGTAAGCGTTTTGTTAAGTTGTGGAGGCTTATATTATTGGGTACAAACCCAATCCCACATCGGTAGAATGAGTAAAGTGGTTTAGGGTCTCACGCTTATAAATACCCCCTCATTGTAATTGTAAATTGTATCTCTTGTGTGTGTGTGTACCACAATAATAAAATCTATCTGGTTTGACCCCGTGGACTGCTACGACTACCTAAGTCGTAGATACCACGTTATATCTCGTGTTCTTTACTTTCCGTAAGCCTTGTTTGTATTCCTTGTTTGTTCGAGGGGTGTGTACAGGAGCTATATACCGTACAGAGGTCTGTACAGAGGTGTGTGCAGGTGCGATATACCCTAACAAAGTGGTATCAGAGCCAGGCTACGATAAACAATGGCAGAAGACGGTAAGATAAAGATCGACAAGTTTGATGGTTACGATTTCGGGTTCTAGAAGATGCAGATCGAAGACTATCTGTATCAGAAGAAGCTTCACGAGCGTTTGGCAGAAGCCAAACCTACAGGCATGAAGGATGAGGACTGAACCCTGCTAGATAGGCAGGCTCTGGGTGCGGTCAGGCTATTATTGGCGAAGAACGTAGCCTACAACGTTGTCAATGAGAAGACTACATACAGCTTGTTTAAGGCTCTGTCTAATATGTACGAGAAACCTAGTGCGTCAAATAAGGTGTTTCTTATTGGACAGTTGGTTAATACGAAGATGAATGAAGGAGCCTCTGTTGCAGATCATGTAAACGAGTTTAATTCAATCCTATCAAGGTTGATGTCGGTTGATATTAAATTGGATGATGAAGTACAAGCTCTTTTGTTACTCTCTTCGTTGCCCGAGAGCTGGTCAGGCACTGTTACAGCAGTTAGTGATTTGGTATGTGCTTAATTACACATACCATTTTCCATTAAAAACAGACTTAAAAGACTAAAAATATACCGTATTAAGACATCCGGAGAGAGGAGTACTCGAATCCTTGTTAAGTGCATAGACATTGGTAGGGGCTGAAAGCAGACAGGGGAGAAACATATGAAGTAGATCGAAATCAGAAGAGAGGCCAGTCCAGAACATGGTTAGGATATTCACGTTTTGGGAATTATAACCGTAGGGCCACTTCGGAATTTGGAATCAGTGTTCCAAGCCTGGTAACCTCCAACGGATAAGGTGGTTAACATGCAGCTAGAGACTATGAGACGCATTAGTATGTTACGTTGAGGAATACGAATTGTTGATCGTTATAAGGATTCTAGTGTCATCGTTCCATGCTTCTATTGCAAAAGAAGAGGTTAGAATAGGTTCAAGTCTACGCTCGGTATAGTTCATTTTGCAGATGACAGACTCTAGACATTGCAGGGCATTGGGGTGTGGTCCTCAAAACTTTCTTTTGGTAAAAGTTGGACTCTGAAGGAGTTAGGTACATTCCAGGCCTACAGAAGAGGTTATTCTGGTGGGAGCTCTGATAAGGAAGGGTACCACGTAAGGCTTCGGGTGACAGCAGTGAAGGTTTCTTAAGGTTATAGTTTGGTGGTTGCGCGTTTATGGAACACGTTTAGCCTATATTTGGTTGAGGTACACTCGATTGCATTAGCAACTATTGATGGTAGGGCAAACGCAAACTCTGTGGAACCAGAGGCTTGAGCAGCCATAGTGATGTGAGAAGGGTATGAAGATTCTAGCTTCGAAGGGTAGGATTCCAGATTTTTTAAAAGGCTGTTGTTGGCTTTTTGTGCATGTGTATGGGGGAAACAGAAAAAAAGTTAGCTTCGTATAAAAGTCTGGGAAATTTCAGAAAACTACAAAGGCTCGAGCTAGTTCAAACAGATGTATATGGCCCTACATCTGTTGCATCAATTGGCGAATCCCGCTATTTGTTACTCTAGCTTCTCGACTTCTTCAGCAGTATTCCCTTAGACTTCAGGAGACACACAGATTATTGTGATACATTAAACGCTTACATCATCATGTAAATAAACGGAAACTAGGATAATAAATTGCATTTATCCAATATCATTTAAACGATTTCAAACAATATCATTTAACGCTACTGAATTTAACGATTTTGATCTCATTTGATGTTTTGTTGCAACAAACATCTTATGCGAAAAAACAAAATTTTGTCTTTGTGAAAAATTTAGCTAAAGGCGTTACTGAAGATGAGGTACGTTTCCAACTACAAGCTGTTTTGTTTTGTTAGAATGTATTCCTATTCTTATTATAGAATAGTTCATAGTTGTGTTTGGTGCAAGTTCCTCATATCCTATCCATATTGCTTTTGAGTTGCCCCATATTGAACATGCCTTTCAGTCTGTAGATTTTTAGGCAGTATATACACCCGTTTAATCCCTACATTAAAAGCTTCAAAATCTTTTGTATAACAATCGCCGGATTAAATTTATCTTCACAACTGTTAATTTCTAAATTTTGAAGTTAGATGTTGGCCAAGTTTTGTTTGCACGTGTATGGTACTAAAAACACATTTCAAGGGGAAAAATGCAATTTTAGAAGTATTTTAAGTTTTTACCCATTAGTGTTAGCATTTTACATTCAAATAAATCATTAAATGAGATCTTGTAAGGCGCGAGAATGAACGAGAAACGAAATTTCCCATCCATGAAGAAGTACTCGTATAAATTTGCGATTAACATACCAACTGAAAAATGTGTTTCAATCACACCACGTCTGTAGGTATTTACATTTGCTAATTTAAATCTTCTCGATATACCACTTATCATGTCTTTTTGCAACTCGAACGTCGTACGTTCGACTTCTAATGAGTATCACGACTGTTGCTGCGTGTCTCAGAAATCGAGCAATTCAAGTTAAACCAAGTTTCTGAACACTCTTCTTTGATGTAATGGAGCAAATTCGTTTGCTGATTTAATTGGTCCAAAGACTTGCAACTACCAATGTTGATTCAGCTTCATGCTCAACTTGGAACAACATGAAACGTCATGCAAATGAAGTTCGTTTGATCCATGAACGTAACTTTGATCCACTTGCTTTTAGTTGGCAATCTCACCAAATAACACAGTCGCCTATCAAACTCATCAACACACTTACCAAAACACTCACTTCATACCACCAGCTTCAACATATCCATCACCACATATTGTTCACCTTATCAGTCTCAACAATACCAACTCATCAATAATCAACACCTTCTTTCAGTAACTTTTAACCATCCAAAATGATTTTCAATCATCAATTCACCACAACATTTATCCCCATCATCATCCATCCCTCAATTGGAATATCCTCTCCAAATTAACCAACAATCTGAATTTTCCCAATAAGACTCCGGTCTAATTGTTCTAGTGTTCCCAAAAAGGTTATAGAACCCATTGATGCCATTAATCACATGATGTCGTTTTGCTGCAGTTGTCACCAGCAGATACATAGTCCCGTTATCACCACTACCAATATTAGCTGAGAAACTCGTCTAACCCAAGGCAACAAGCCTACCATCAATAATGAATCGAGTTATACTAATACTACAACTAATTCAGGGAGACAAACTTCTTTTTGTCTAACGGGTACTTCAAGGAACTTACACTCCAGGAGCAAGTGAAGCAATTCTGGAAAACGAGAGGATGGTTTATTTGCTATTTACTTAGCAAACGGGGAAGGCACATTGTCCATACAGTGCAACCAAACCAAAGAGAAAAAAGGGGGAAAAAACTGGGGGATGTCATGGTTAAGGAGAAAGTGTTGCTGTACAGAGGCTCAAGCACGAGGTCAAATACTAAATGAGGAGGAACTATCTTTTTTGACAGATCCAGATATCCTTGAAGGTCAAAGCACACAGATTGTCATTACTCACAATGCTGCTTATCAAGCAGAGATTGGATGCAATATGACTCCTGATGTGATGAACTTCAACTCTGTGCCAAAGTTTGCCTCTCATGGCGATTTATCTCATTTATGGTTCGATGCTCTTGCTGAGGTATGCACAATCATGATAAGATAATAATTCCGTATTCTCAACCAGTCGAATGTTGAAAATCCATTCAGAACTAGAAATAACCAGTAATATCAATATATCATTCCTTGATTCTCAAGTATGATAGATTGAAATCACAACAAGTAACTGTTTAGAATTCTAACTCCTCTGGCACAACAAGAATGATTTGATATTAATCTGTAATATGAACAGCTTAAAACCCAAGTAGTAGATTGTAACAAGACCAGGCAATCTAGAAAATAAGAGTGCCATAGATACCTAACTGCTGAGCTTTGAAAGATAAAATAAGGAACAAGTTAAAGTTTTGAAAGAAGGACAAAATGTTGACTTTAAGGAGTAAGTATAAACGGTTTCATACCATGTGCACAGTCTGTAGAGATTGATCTTCTTAAACAAACTCTTTCAGAACATTTAAAAGAAAAGGAATCTTTATTACAAACGGTTACTCTTCTAAAAAATGATTTTAAGAAAGAAGAATCTAGGAACATTGATAGAGAAATAGCTCTAGAAAAGCAGATCAAACATCTAGATAATATTGTTTTTAAAAGAGATCAATCTGCACAAACTGTTCACATGTTGATGAATAACCTTCAGTTTTTACTATGATAATACCCACAAAAACAAGCTCTAGGTTTACAAAAATCCCTTCCGATCTGCAGAAAGCACAAGCAGTCAAAAACCAAAGCTATATTTTGGTGATATTATGGTTCATAAAACTAATTCCTATTATTGTGATATATTGGGGGGGGAAGTTGCCCGACTCAGAAGAGACCCTTGCACTTGCTGAATAAGTCGTATTCTTAAATGCTTTGTAAAAAACATAAGGATAATATGATGTTAGAAAAGGAAAAGCAAGTTGATACCACACCGATAATTATGCTGCTCTTAACCAACTTTATACATATTTTTTCAACATGATTTTGTTCCACAAACTAAATTATCTGCTGAAGCATCCTCTGGTCTCAGAATTCTGTGAATTCTTCAGAACCCACACTTTCCTATTAGACCCACCAATGTTGAGGTTCCAAAAGAACTTCCTAAAGTTCAGCATGGTTAACACGAGTTTGAAGAAACTTAAACACCATCTTGCTAACTTTGATGTGGTAGTCAAAGAAAGGACTTCAAACATACAAAATCTTGTTTTAGGGATGAAATAATTCTATTTGTAAAAGCTCTGAAGGACTTATTTAGCACATTCAACCAACATTTAGTTGAAGAATCTTTCTTGAAAGTTCCAAAATGGTCTTCTATCAAATGGAACAGGCTACAAACAACATCGAAATTGGAGTCAAAAACATTTGAAGTTAAGATGAATCAAGTTTTGAACGAAAATGAACGACTCTTGGAACAAGTGATGAGCAAAGATATTGTGAACTTAATTGTGAATTCTTCTGTGGATAATGATTCTGTGAATGTGCGTGAATGTCAAAAGTGTCTCAAACTTGAGACTGAGCTTCAAACAGATTTTGTTGAAAAAGAAACTTACGATAAACTGTTCAAAAGTTTTACCATTCTTGAAAAACATTGCATCTCTTTAGAAGTTGACACTCAACTTAAACAGGAAATTTTTCAAAGGGAAAATTCTGTTTCAAATCAAAGTGTTCCAAGTTTTGATCAATTGTTTGAATTAAATGAATTGAAAGCTCAGTCCCAAGAGAAAGACACGGTAATTAAGAAGTTGAAAGAGAGAATTAAATCTCTAAGTGGAAAAATAGATAAGGATAAGATCAAACAGGACTTAGAAGAGATTGAAACCATAAATATTGAATTGGATCATAGGGTGACAAAGGCTATTGCTGAAGAATAAGCATTGAAACAGGACATACGCAAAAAACTTTAAACTCGATTAAACCAGCACGTATTCGATCAAAAGAACAATGTGATGATTTAATTAATCAAGTCAATATAAAGTTGCGAAAATTTCTTTTGATTAAAAAATTGCTAATCTTCAGGAAAATGCTATGCAATAACAGCACTAAGGATGAATTAAGGAAACTTCAAAGTAAAATCCCTAGTTGATATAATGTATTCAAAACCACCCTAGTGATCCAAGAGTTGCATCAAGTTAATGTGGAACCAATAACCCCCAAATTGTTGAATAAAAGGCAGCTCACTCTGCCTATATTAAGCATTCTCAGGAAGAAGCCGCATTCTTAGGATCTAGTCTATCAATTTAAAGCTAATTATCCCCTTAGATACACGACTTAGCAAACTGCCTGTTAGTATACTAAACTAATTCAAGAGCTGCTTTCTAAAATCAGTAAAACCGTCCTCTGTATCAACAGTTCTTGGAGAACATTAGAGGTTGTGGACCCCGAGGAACAAAGTCAAAAAGTTAGATTCACTGAGCCCGTCACATCCTCAAGAAACACAAAAATAGCCCATATCTCAACCCTAGCTTCTAACAAACCTATGTTGTCTTCTATAGGAGTAAAACAGTCTACTAGTGCTAGCGGATCACAACCTTCAGGCAATACAAAGAAAGATAAGATTCAGCAAACACAAAGTAGAATTTTGGAAGAATAAAATTAGAACTCACCCTAAGGAAAATTAATCTATTTGAAAAAAAAAATAAAGGAAATTTTCATGTTGTTTGAACCAAATGAAACTGCTCCTGTGCAGCATTCAAGCTTAATGCGAATTCTGACCTTAACATGTGTTAAGTGTATGGTTGCATGCTTTCGTAACCACAATTTGTGGTGTTCTTGATTTTATCAATAATGTGAAATGCTCGAGCTAAAGTATAGATCCCTGTTAAAAAAAATTCAAAGAGAAAAGCTTGGAAACCAACATGAAAGGTGTTTTACAAAATATGGAAACTCTGGAGACCTACTGGTCAACCTTCCACTATAGTAGGAAATGCGTAGCCCTTTAACAGGATTACCAGCAACTACTGAAGTACCCGCTTAGGAAAGCCTCTGCTCTAGATAATAAACACCTAAACCTTTCGTCACTTGGTTTACTTAAGAAACCTAGGAAGTCTAAAACTAGTGTTCCCGTTATACAATTATAAGGTTATTAAATTCTGTAACTGCTACAATTCGAAACCCAGTCAATCCCAGGGGATTCCCAAAGTTTCCAATGTTCTATTCCTCTCTTGATAAATGCAGTCGTCCAAATTAATCCTCTGGTATTTGGACTCTGGCTGCTCCAACATATGACTGGAGATATCGCTCTCAGCTCACCTAACCATCGTCAGCAATTCTTATGTATTGTCAAATTCGGATAATGATCAAATGTACAAAGATTATGGGTTATGGAGACTATCATATGGATGTTGCAAATTTTCAAGGGTTTTATTACGTTGAAGGGACTTGGGGCAAAAATCTATACTCTTTGGGGACAATTTGTGATTCCAACCTCGATTGTTCATTTCGTTCAACACACCTGCTACATTCGCTTGTGTGAGAAATGTAGCAGGTGTGTTGACGAAATGCAACTTCGAGGTTGGAATCACAAAATTGTCCCACAGAGAATAGATTATGCCCAAGTCCTTCAACGTAATAAACCCTTGAAATTGTAACATTCCCAATCTGATAGTCTCCATAACCCATAATCTTTGCTACATGATCATTACCGAATTTGACAGTACCCAAGAATTTGCTGACGAAGTTGGTGAGCTGAGAGCGATCTCCGGTCATATGCTTGGAGCAGCCGGAGTCCAAATACCAGAGGATAATTTGGACGACCTGCATTCATCAAGAGAGGAAGATGGAACATTGGAAACTATGGATCCCCGGGATTGACTGGGTTCTGAATTGTTAGCAGTTACAGATTTAATAACCTTATAATTGTTAACAGGAACACTAGTTTTAGACTTCCTAGGTTTCCTTGAGTAAACCAATGTGACGACAGGTTTAGGTGTTTTATTATCTAGACAGAGATTTCCTAAGTGGTACTTCAAGTAGTTTGGTAATCCAAGTTTAAAGGGCACGCATTTCCTACATATAGTGAAAGGTCTGAGCCATATGTCCCCTCCAGATATATCCAATATTGGTAAACACCTTTCCTGTTGGTTTCCAAACTTTTCTCTTTGAATTTTTCTTAACAGATCTAGATTTAGCACGAGCATTCACATTATTGATAAAATCAAGAACACACAAATCATGATTATCAGAAAGCATGCAACCATTACACTTAACACATTTAAGGTCAGAATTCGCATTAAGCTTGGAATGCTGCACAGGAGCAGTTCCTTTTGGTTCAACAACATGATCTTTATTTTTCAAACTAGATTTAACTTTCCTAGGGTGGGCTTCTACTTTATTCTTCCAAAATTCTATACTTTGTGTTTGCTTGATCATATCTTTCCTTTAGTATTGCCTGAAGGTAGTGATCCGCTAGCACCTAGTAGACGTTTACTCCGTATAGAAGACAACATAGGTTTGTTAGAAGCTAGGTTTGAGATATGGGATGTTTTTGTGTTTCTTGAGGATGTGACGGGCTCAGTGAATCTAACTTTTTTGACTTTGTTCCTCGGGGTCACAACCACTAATTATTCTCCAGAACTGTTGATACTGGGACAGGTTTTACTAATTTTAGAAAGCATCTCCTAAATTAGTTTAGTATACTTACAGGAAGATTCTAAGAGTGGATCTAAAGGATAATTAGCTTTATATTGATCGACTAGATCCCAAGAAACTGCGGCTTCTTCCAGGGGGAGAATGCTTAATATGACAGAGTGAGCTGTCCTTTTTATTCAAACAATTTGGGGGTTATGGTTCCACATTAACATGATGCAACTCTGATCCTACTAGGTGGTTTGAAACATTATTATCAACTAGGGATTTTCCTTGAAGTTTCCTTAATTCATCCTTAAGTGCTGTTATTGTCAAAGCCTTTTCCTGAAGACTAGCATTTAAATCAGAAATTTTCGCAGACTTTATAATTGACTTGATTAATTAATTCATCGCATTGTTTCTTTTGATTGAATACGTTTCTGGTTTAATCGAGTCATAAAGTTGCTTATAGGTCTGATTTAAATGCTTATTCATCAGCAAAACTTTGTCACCTATGATCCAATTCAATATTATGGTTTCAATCTCTTCTAAGTCCTGTTGATCTTATCCTTATCTATTTTTTCCACTTTAGAGATTTAATTCTCTCTTTTAACTTCTTAATTACCGTGTCTTTCTCTTGAGAACTGAGCTTTTCAATTCAATTTAATTTCAAAAATTGATCAAAACTTGAAACACTTTGATTTGAAACAGAATGTTCTCTTTGAAAAATTTTTCGTTTTAAGTTTGAGAGACAACTTCCTAAAGAGAGCAATTTTTTTTCAAGAATGGTAAAACTTTTGACAGTTATCGTAGTTTCTTTATCAACAAAATCTTTGAAGCTCATCTCAATTTGAGACACTTTTGACATTCACGCACATTCACAGAATCATTATCCACAGAAGAATTCACAATTAAGTTCACAATATCTTTGCTCATCACTTGTTCCAAGAGTCGTTCATTTTCGTTCAAAAACTTGATTCATCTTAACTTCAAATGTTTTTGACTCAATACGAAGATTTGTTGTCATAGCCTGTTCCATTTGATAGAAGACATTTTGACTTCAGAAAGTTCTCAACTAAATGTTGGTTGAATGTTGCTAAAATAAGTCCTTCAGAGCTTTATACAAATAGAATTATTTTCCATCCTAAAACAAGATTTTTGTATGTTTGAAAGTCCTTTCTTTTACTACCACATCAAAAGTTAGCAAAGATGTTTATTAAGTTTCTTCAAACTCGTGTTAACCATGCTGACTTTAGGAAGTTCTTTTGGAACCTCAACATTGGTGGGTCTAATAGAAAGTGTGGGTTCTGAAGATTCCAGAATCTGAGACAGAAGGCTTGGTTCACAGATATTTAGTTTTTTTTGTGGAACAAATCATGTTGAAAAATCTTTATAAAGTTGGTTAAGAGCATCATAATCTATCGGTGTGGTATCACTTCTTTTTCTTTTCAAACATCAAAGAAGCCTTATGTTTAAAAGCATTTTTAGAACGACTCTCTTCAGCAAGTGCTAAGGTTCTCTTCTGAGTCGGGGAATCACAATAGGATTAGTTTGTAACCATAATACACCAACAAATACTTTTGGTTTTGACTGCAGAGCTTTCTGCATATAAAGGGAATTTTTGAAAACCTATAGTCTTGTTTAGTGGTATTATCAATAGTGAAAAACTAGTTTTCATAACATGTGAACATTTTGTACAGATTTATCTCTTTAAAAACAATATTATATCTAGATGTTTAATCTGCTTTTTCTAGAGCTATTTCTCTATCAATGTTTCTAGATTCTTCTTTCTTAAAAATCATTTATTTGAATAGTAACCGTTTAAAATAAAGACTCCTTTTTCTTTTAAATGTTCTGGAATAGTTTGTTTAATAAGATCAATCTCTACAGACTGTGCACATGTGGTCTGAAACGTTATCCTTACTCCTTAAGTCAACATTTTTTCCTTCTTTCAAAACTTTAACTTGTTCCTTATATCTTTCAAGCTCAGCAGTTAAGGTACACTGAGCACTCTGATTTCTAGATTGGTCATGAACAAATTAGCTACTTGGGTTTTAGCTGTTCAATCACAGATAATATCAAATCATCTTGTTGTGCAGAGGAGTTAGAATTCTAAACAGTTACTTGTTGTGATTCAATCACATACTGAGAATAAGGAATGATATTGCCATCACTGGTTATTTCAGTCTCTGAAAATTTACAACATTCGACTGTTTAGGAAGACGTATTATTCATATTATCAGGATTGTGTACCTCAGTAAGAGAATCTGAACCATAATGAGATAAATTCGCCATGAGAGCAACTTTGGCAGTGTTGAGTTCATCACAATAAGAGTCATATGCATCCAAATCATCAGCTTGATAAGCAACATTATGAGTAATGACCGTCTGTGTCTTTGACCTTCTAGAATTCTTAGATCTGCCAAAAATGCAAGTTCCTCCTCATGTAGAACTTGACCACTTGCTTGAGCTTGAACCAACAAAACTTTATCCTTAAA
This sequence comes from Tanacetum coccineum, assembly GCA_026074375.1. Classification (NCBI taxonomy): domain Eukaryota; kingdom Viridiplantae; phylum Streptophyta; class Magnoliopsida; order Asterales; family Asteraceae; genus Tanacetum; species Tanacetum coccineum. Next base: position 62,425 of record BQNB010005997.1, read on the forward strand.
CCATGAATCATCCCGTTTCCTCTTTGGTTTGGTACACTGTTTGGATATGTGTCCTTCCCCTTTACAATTGTTACAAATATCAGTCCTCTGTTTCCCAGAATTGCTTCCACTTGCTCTCGGAGTGTAAGTCCTTGAAGTACCGTAGCAAAAGAATTTGTCCTCCCTGAGATTAGTTGTAGTATAACTCGTTCATTATTGATGGTAGCTTGTTGCCTAGGGTTAGACGAGTTTCTCAGCTGATTATTGGTAGTGGGATAACGGGAGGTGACAACTGCAGTAAAAAACGACATCATGTGATTGATGGCATCAATGGGATCATCACCTTTTTGGAACACTAGAACAATTAGACCGGAGTCTTGTTGGGAAAATTCAGATTGTTAAAGTGCGGCGTACTTTTTGAGTTTTAAGTTTTTTAAAAATTTTAATTTTAGCATTTTTATGTTTCTTTTTCTTATTATATCCTAAATACATATTAAACATAATAAATATCAAGTTTTTAAGCACATTTATCATCAAATAATTTTTTTTAATTCTTTTTAAGTTTTTATTTTGCATAATATCAAAGTTAAGTAAGCAATACTTAGCAAATAAGAGATATAAACATGCATTTAGAATTTTAAATAAGCAAGCTATCAAATAGTTCTTTTTTGTTTTTCTCATTTTAATGTACGTGTTACGACAATACTACAAGATTTTAACTACTATGAGCACAAGGAATAAATTCCACATTTTCAAATGGTCAATTACAGTTTATGGGTTTTGTTTTGGTGTTTTGGTGTTCTCCTTCTTAAAAAACTATTTCTCTTTGTAAAAGGGGCAAAAATGCGGCGTACTTTTTTGTAGTACAACGTACTTTTGAGTTTTTGTAGAAAAACCGGCGCACAAATGTTATGTGCGGCGCACTTTCTGTGAAAAATGGGTTCAGTTTGCCAGAAAACTGTACGGCGATTTTGAAAATTTTTAGTTTGTAATATAACAATGACTAATTCAAGAATGAAATCAATCCCCGGCAGCGGCGCCAAAAACTTTGATGTGTTATTAAAGCTTTAAATTTATAATACTAGTTTTATCCAATTTCCGACTAACACACGGGTAAAGTATAAACCCCCGTTTATAGTATAGGTTTAGGGTAAGACCAGGTCGTTCCACGGGATTGGTAATTCTAAAAAGAGTCGATTATATTACGAAAAGGGTAAATCTTATAGACTGTCACGATCTAAAGATTTCAAGGTACTTCAAGGTATAAAATGATGTTGTTTGGGGGTACGAGAACAAATATGGATAAACTTGGATGGATAATGGGTTCAAGAATTAAAGTATAATCGATTAAAGAAACGGGTAGTTTACTAAAACGATTGTCTATTTATTATAATCAAAAATCCTTTCGGCCTTTACTTTTGATTACAAAAATGCTTTAAGTTCGATTCAAGTTTGGAAAATAGGAATATGAACTTTCTTAACCAAGTTCGTTAGACATGAGGTTAAGCGTTAAACTTGTGGAAACTAGAAGGGGAGGGGGTTGAATAGTTTACAAGTTCGTTTATGTTTTAAAAGTTTGCTTTCATAATATTTAGATTCGAGTTGTATGTTTAACCAATTCACAATATGAACAAACAATATAACAATCTAAACTAAAACTAAATAACAATGACAATAACATGAAGAGATAAGGAAAGGAACAATCAAACCAAGACGCCAAAATTTTATAGTGGTTCGGCTACGAAGAACCTCTTCGCCCTACTCCACTCCCTGAGTATCCTACTCGAGATTTCACTATGTCAACAAGCTCCCTTTAGGCGAAAAAAACCGTTTACACGTCGCTTACGTTGTTTTCAGACCCTAAGCTAAATGTCAAATCCTAATCTTAGCTAGAACCAATCTACCACTTTACAATCACTACACAATCACAAGATCTATACTATCGGATTTACACACTATCCAAATCACACAAATACGAAAGATATTCAGAAGTTAATTTGTAGATGGTGGAATTTGGATGTTCATCCTTATGAGTCGTGTGAAGATTGACTCTCTTGGTTCAAATCTATCCATTTAGGTTCTAAGACGAAAGAGGTGTTGGAAGGCGTGTTTTACGTTTCTTGGTGGAGCCTTTGGAAGTTCAGAAACCAATTCCTTTTTGCGTCTCCTATTCCCCGAAAGGATGCTATTTTCGACAATATTGTTTTACGCTCTTTTTATTGGTGTGTAGCTATATGTAATAGAACTTTGAATTGTGTTAGTTGGCTTCAACACCCTTTTTTGATTCCTTTGTAATTTTCTAGCTCCTTGCTAGTGGTTCTAATAAAGTCGTCATTCAAAAAAAATTACATGCATTGATAATCTTTTAGATGCATCATAATATATTTCGAGATAAAAATTAGATACATATATACATATATTAAATGAATTTCATCAAGTTAGGTGAATCCTATATCTTTTTCGTCATTTGCGGGTCAAATGTGTTGCTAGTACTACTTTGTATCGTTTTCGCTTTAATATAAAATTCAAAACTAATTGAAATGCATTTTATAAAGATGCATCTAGTCCAAGTTAATACATCTCAAATACGTGATTATACATAATTTCTTGTTTTTCTCATTTAGATAATTTTGTCACTTAATCCATACTGTGAATAAAATGACTCGATTGGAAATAATTTTGTAAGAGAATATAGTCAAAGGGGTTCAAAGTTAAAGATAAAGGTCTTTGTCTCATAGCATCTCTCTTTACTTCTTTAGACTTAAATTAATGGGATAAAAATTCCCTATAAAACCTCGCTCATGATATCATATAATCTACACTAGTTTTAATGCCCGTGTACGCACAGGGTTTAAACATTATGTTTTTTTTTAAATATGTGTATAATTTTTATTTTTTTCTGTTTTATAAGTTATGTTATAAAGTGTCATCGAAATCATAGGAAGAAAATAGATTCTTTAAATATGTTTTATATTATATTCGAACCATTGACCTCCACTTTGGAAGACTGGTATTCTTAATGATGGGTATGCAGTTGATATTATATATGTTTTACGATTCATAGACATACTTTGTGTTAAAACATGTAAATTTAAGCTTCACAATCGAATTTAAAAGTTCAAGTTCGATTATCAAAAGCGGCAATATTTATTGAATATAGAAAACTAAAAACTCTAATAAATATTATGTTTCGTGCATACAATATGTTTTGGTCAAACAATGGTTTACCTATTGAGTATCTACAATACATAAACACATGTAGAAAGAGTTTTACCAATTTTTCCATCACCGACCTTTTTTTAAGATTTAAAAGTGGCGCAGATTGTTGTATATGATTTACAGGCATACACATATCAATGGAATAAAGACTTTTTAAGAAATTTAAATGTTAGAATTTTATACGTATTAAACCAAAAGAAAAAAAATGCAATTCTTCCAAACTCATCAATAAATAGCTAGAAAACTTTTTTTCTTTATTTATGATGTTTTATGTGCTTTAGTGTTTTTCTATTTGGTTGTACAATATGATTTCATGCAGACAATGAAAAATTCACCAAAAAGTCTTCAGGTAGATTTGGGATATGATTAGATACTGTTAAATCTTTGTTTGGAAGTAAAAAAATATTTACGTTTGTTGTATTTTAAAATATAAAGTCTATGGGTATAAAGTTTAAGAGGTTATTTGTTTATTTTTAAAGTTATAATAAAACTTGTAAATTTATAAATTTACACTTAACTCCACATAATTTATTTAAAATTAAAAACCACTAAAATTTTATTAATTGCCTCCTTTTTCTTCAAGTTTTTATCTTCACAAATTTGACACATATATTTTTATTTATTTTTTTTCTCTATCATATTTCTTCACAAAAAAAATTCTGCAATTCTTCCAAACACATCAATGAATAGCTAGAAAACCCTTTTTATTAATTTATGATATTTTATGTGCTTCGGTGTTTTTCTATTTTGTTTACAACATGATTTTAAGCCGACAATGAAAAATCCACCAAAAAGTCTTCGGGTAGATTTGGGATGTGATTAGATACTGTTAAATCTTTGTTTGGAGTAAAAAATTGTTTACGTTTGTTGTATTTTAAAATATAAAGTATGTGGGTATAAAATTTAAGGGTTATTTGTTTATTTTTAAAGTTATAATAAGACTTATAAATTTATAAATTTACACTTAACTCCACATAATTTATTTAAAATTAAAAACCACTAAAATTTTATTAATTGCCTCCTTTTTCTTCAAGTTTTTATCTTCACAAATTTGACACATATATTTTTATGTGTTTTTTTTCTCGTCATATTTCTCCACCACAAATTTTTAATTTTGAACAAATCGATTTAATTTTGACTTTTTATTGACCAATCAGATCACACGATTTTGCCTATGTGGAAAAATCAAGCGTTCTGATTGGTCTAATTTTTAAATTCATATGATTCAATTTGATAGAAAACTACAAAATAATGTAATTCTTTTATTATATAAAAGATTGTACCCAACTCTAGTTTCCATCTTCTTTGTTTGTTTAGTTATCCGTTATTTTCTGCCATCTTTTATCTCTTTTCATTTTACCCCAATTCACACATATGGAGTCCAACGTCAAATTTGAAAATGTAATCACATTGATACAACATGAGCATCCGCTTTATCTTTTAGATTTGCAGCCATGTTATCCTGACTACGTAGAATTTAGTGACGACGAGGAGGAGGATAAGGTTATAAAATGGGATTTCAATAGTCCATGTAGTCAGTGTGGCAAAGATATTAACGCGTATCATAGGTATTACTATAAGTGTACCAATTCATCATGTGATTATGTGCTCCACAAATCATGTGCAAAGGCACTTCCCGAAACGTTGATAGTAAAATCCTATAGCCTTACTCATACATATACTCTCCATCAAGGACCGGCGCCGCGCTATTACATGCCTACGAGTGCTTGTAGGTTAATTCGACTCGACCTAAATCCAACTAAAGAAAAACAAGTGGCACTACAACATTTGCCCTTTTCCCCGGCGAAAATTCGGGGCTTTCCCCATCAACTTGTCGTTGGGGATACCTTTCCCCAGCGACAAGTCGCTAGGGAAAGTTCGGTGGGGAACGCTCGCTAGGGATACGTACCCCCAACGACAATCCCCAGCGACAAGGTGGGTCCCACGTATTTTTCAGTCAAACAATTAGTGCCACCGTGGCACACATTCCCTAGCGACATGTCGCTGGGAAATCTCAAAGTTAAAATTAAGTAATTACGACCCTAATCTAAACGATTAATTAATTACCAGTTATCCCCGGCGACATGTCGCCGGGGAAAATGCCCTCCTATGTTGACTTGTCAACGCAATGCAAAGAAAGTGTTTATTTTTTCGTGACTATCCCCGACGACATGTTGCCGGGGATTATACTACATGTTTTTTTTTGTACTATCCCCGGCGACATGTCGTGGGGGAATAGTCTGCAATTTTTTTTATTGCAGCCTGCACAGCAAGCAATTTCCATATTTTTTCCTGATTTTTTCTGAAAAAAATCTACCAAACATCAAACATGTATCAAAACCTGTATAAACTCATCACATCTTATACCAAAATGTAATACAATATAACGGATCAACGCCATACAAATAAATCACAACTTATACCAAAACCAATACATAATAAAGCTAAATCGTCCAAAATCTGAATAAGTCTACAAAACGTTGCTTCCTAGTCATAAATGGGGCTTACAAGTCAATATTCAACATGATAGGATAGGGAAACA